>BPLR01018227.1:0-116955 GCA_021605095.1 Caerostris extrusa | reverse complement strand
TTTTATTTTCTGCTAGAGTGTCAAATCAAATTTAAAATTTACAGATAAATTTCCACAGCGTTTTATCTCTGATATGAATTCCTATAAACTAAACTGAATGCTTAGTGATATTCATCAAGTTTTAAAAATAAATTGCCAATCGAAGATTTTAAATATTATAACTAAATTAGAAATTATCTCAAAGTATACATATTGTTGCTATTTTATTAATGTTAAACTGATTTACAAATAATCAAAAATATTATACAATTTCGTTTGTTATTTAAAATTAATTAAAGATATTATTACTGCGTAAATCCGTTGGAAACATTACAAAGAAGTAGTAGAATAATGTAGCAGCTGAAATTTCATTTATTCTTTTTCAAAATTGATACATAAATTATCATATCTTTTTTTTTGGTTTATATGACTCTTTTGATGGACTTACAAACGAAACTGAAGCCTTCAATATTTTAAAGTATGCCAAGGATTTAGTTTTGTTTTAAATCACTTATCACCCATATTTGATTCACAAGAGGAACTTACGAATTACCTGCAGATGAGTTTATATATTATTTTCAATGCTATGCCAAATAACTATTTCAGCTTCTGTAGCCAAAATTAATCAAATCTGCAATCTAGCGAATGCCCAATGAAATCTGTATTTTTAATTCCCACTGTGCAAATTCACATTCATGCCTCCTTCAAACGTGGAAAAGAGGTAACTCCTTAACAATCCTTCTCGAAATAAGATTCCATTTAGACTCTTCCTCCCATTAAACATTTTACAATTGCCACTGAAAAAGATTCCAGTCCATTAGAAGGGTTGAATCTTTCTCCAGTTCATGCTCAGAGAAAACCGCGTGCATTTCCATTTCCATTAAAAATCGCGTCGAAGAAAGGAACGTAAAGCAGTTTGGGAACGTCTTCTGGCTCGGTTCGAGGAAATGACACCACTTCTCTCGATAGTGCCCAATTTTCTCTGACGTGAAAATACTTACCACGCAATTTTATTTTCTGTTAGTGTATCAAATAAAGTTAGAAATTTCATATAAATTTCAGCAGCGTTTTATCTGTGATATAAAATCCTATAAACTACACTGTATGCTTGTCTGTGACATTCATCAATTTTGAAAAATCAATTGGCTATCAAAGATTTTAAATATAACTGAATTAAAGATTATCTCAAAATATCACTTATCACTCATATTTGAAGGCAACTTTACAAGAGGAATTTTCGAATCTTCAGAAGAGTTTATACATTATTTTCAATGCTATGCCAAATAACTATTTTAGCTTCTGTAGCCAAAACTAATCGAATCTGCAATCTAGCGAATGCCCAATGAAATATGACCTTTTAATTCCCCCTTGCAAATTCATCTTCATACCACCTTCAAACGTGGAAAGGAGACAACTCTTTAACAATCCCTTCGAAATAAGATTCCATTTAGACTCTCAGGCTCCCATTTAAAATTTTACTTTTGCCACTGAAAAGATTCCCTTCAATTAGAAGGGTGGAATCTTTTCGATTTCATGCTCAGAGAATATAGCGTGCATTTCCATTTCCATTAAAAATCGCGTTGAGAAAGGAATGTAAAGTAATTTGGGCACGTCTTCTTTCTCGGTTCGAGTGAAATGACACCGCTTCTCCTCGATAGTGCTCAATTTTATCTGACGTGAAAATACTTAGAGTGTGTTCCGGACACGGTGCGGAAATCCATTACTGCAAATCTCTCACAAAGAAATCAATTTATCTTGGACGCGTTACGTGTAAATCACGGTGGATGTGACTGGTCATTGTTAAGTGTGTTTTCAGCTTAAGAAGGATTTTTGACACTTTTACCTAATGCTCTTGTTCGGTAATATCACCCAAACTTCGGAGGGATTTCAGAGACAAGTAATGAAAAAAAAATATTTTTCCTAGACACTTTTTGGATATACTGCTTGACATGTATGCATTATAGTATCTGCTTTTTTTTTTTCTTGTTTTTGAATTGATCGTGTATTTCTTTTAGCTGCCTTCTTTTAAAAGAAAGGGATTTACTTTAATCAGTTGCAGAAGAAGAAAGAGCCACAGGAAAAGTGAAATGTGATGTTTATTTTTAAAAAGGACGATGTTCTATTTTTTTTTAAGCTTAACAAAAATATAAATTCAAAGAAAAATTTTATTCCGTATATCTGATTCTGTAAACTAAAAGTACTGTTAATTTTAATTTCTTTGCAATATTAAGTTAATTTCCTTTGTTAGTTTTATCATTTAATTATTTTCTTTTACAAGGTTTATGACTGAAGATTCTAAATATAGCTAAATAAGATAAAAATTTCGAAAAAGGATCTTCTCTTGGATGAGTTATGTATTAATAATGGAGGATGTGGCTAGCCATTGCCAAGCGTATTTTTAATTTAAGGGGATTTTTGCCATTTTCACCTGATGCTCTAGTTGGATATTACCTTGAATTTTGAAAAAAAACTACTGAAAAGAAATATTTTGTTGAAATAATGTTTGAAACTATGTATTGTAGTATTGATTGACAATTGATTGATTTTTGAATTATTGTCTTTTTCTTTTCATTTAATTGTCCTCACAAGTCAGATATAGATTAAGCATCTTTCCTGAAAAATAATCTTGAAACTGTCAATAGATCCTTGAAATTTTATGCTGGTATAAATGTTATTCTACATTTTAATCTTATCCTAACTTTTGACACTTTTATCTAATGCTCGTATCGGGTAACTTTAAAGGTATTTAAGAGTCAACTAATGAAAAAGAATTATTTCCAAGATTTGTTTTTTGGAGGCACTGTTTAACATGTATGCATCAATGTCTTTTTTTAGTATGATTTTGTATTTCCTTTTGCTAAAAAGTAAAAAGTAAAAGTATTTTCCACATGAGCCAGTGGAAAATGAAATCCAAACACCAAGAATAAATTTATTTAAAGGAAAGAAATTTAGACAAAGCATTTATATTCAGACTCTCACACTCAATTGTTAATTAAAACTCTTTAAGGTCATTATTGCTGCGTAACCGTTTCAAATGTTGCAAGAAGTAGTAGGAATAATATAGCAGCTGAAGTTTTATTTATACTTTTTCAAAATCGATAACATAAATTATCATAATTTCTTTTTTGTTTGGATCTGACTCTTTTGAAAAACTTAGAAATGAAACTGAAGCTTTTCAATATTATATATTACGCTAAAGTTTTAGTTTTGTTTTTAAACCAATTATCACCCATATTTGAAGGCAAATTTTCAAGAGGAATTTACGAATTACCTTCAGGGGAGTTAATACATTGTTTTCCATGCAATGCCAATTAACTATTTTATCTCCTGTAGCCAAAATTAATCGAATCTGCAATCTAACGAATGCCCAATGAAATTTGTTTTTTTGATTCCCCCTGTACAAATTCACATTCATGCGTCCTTCAAACGTAGAAAGGAGGTAAATGTTTAACAAACGTCTTCGAAATAAGATTTAGACCTCATTTAACTTTCGATATAAATTTCAGCAGCGTTTTATCTCAGACTCATTCGCAATTGGCTATCGAAGATTTTAAATATAACTCTCCATTTAAAATTTCAGTCTTGCCATTATTTTCAATGAAAACTATTTTAGATTCCAAAATTAATCGAATCTGTCAATTAGAAGGGGGGCACCTTTTACGATTTCATGATCTCCCTCCCATTTAAAATTTCAGTCTTGCCACTGAAAAGAGAATATCGATTTCGTGCATTTCCATTTCCATTAAAAATCGTGTTGAGAAAGGAATGTAAAGCAATTTGGGAACGTCTTCTGGCTCGGTTCGAGTGAAATGACACCGCTTCTCTCGATAGTGCTCAATTTTTTCTGACGTAGAAATACTTAGCGGATGTTCTGGACACGCTGGGGAAATCCATTACTGCAAATCTCTCACAAAGAAATCAATTTATCTCGGACGCGTTACGTGTAAATCATGGCGTATGTGACTGGTCATTGTTGAGTGTGTTTTGAGCTTAAGAAGGATTTTTGACACTTTTATCTAATGCTCTTGTTGGGTAATGTCCCCCAAACTTTGGAGGGATTTTAGAGACAAGTAATGAAAAAAAAATTTTTTTCTTGCAAGACATTTTTTGAATATACTGCTTGACATGTCTGCATTATAGTATCTGATTTTATCTTTTTCTTTTGAATTGATCGTGTATTTCTTTTCGTTGCCTTCTTTTAAAAGAAAGGGATTTACTTTAATCAGTTGCAGGAAGCAGAAATGACCCCAGGAAAAGTTAAATGTAATGTTTATTTTAAAAGTGATGCTATTATATATATATATATATATATAAGTTTAACCAAAGGATAAATTAGAAGAAATTTTATTCCCGATATCTGATTCTATAAACTAAAAAATACAATAACATTGTTAATATTAATTCCTTTCTAACATAACTTAATTTCTTTTTGTTAGTAAAAGAAATTAATTAATTCATAAACATAAGTTTATAATTGAATATTATAATATTCCTTACAAGCTGATAATCATTCATTACAATATTGAATACTAATATTTGTTTTAAGTCTCTTATCACTGATATTTAAAGACAAATTTACAAGAGGAATTTACGAATTCCCTACAGATAATTTTATACATTGTTTTCCATGCAATGCCAAATAACTATTTTAGCGTCTGTAGCCAAAATGAATCAAATCTGCAATCTAGCGAATGCCCTATGAAATCTGTCTTTCGAATTTCCCCTGTGCAAATTCACATTCATGCCTCCTTCAAACGTGGAAAGGAGGTAAGTATTCAACAATCGCCTTCGAAATAAGATTCCATTTAGACTCTCACACACACCCTAAAGAATAGCTGTCCTAAAGACGCATATTAAAACATACATTGCGTATTTAAACAAATGTGACTTCCAGGTTCATAGTGGTGATATCAGCCCCCTTTTTTTGTTTAGTATGAGATTTCACGTGTACAAACACTCTTCCAAACTGCGTTTAACTAGCCCAATTCCTTGGGGTTGAAATTTTATTTTCTGCTAGAGTGTCAAATCAAATTTAAAATTTACAGATAAATTTCCACAGCGTTTTATCTCTGATATGAATTCCTATAAACTAAACTGAATGCTTAGTGATATTCATCAAGTTTTAAAAATAAATTGCCAATCGAAGATTTTAAATATTATAACTAAATTAGAAATTATCTTAAAGTATTCATATTGTTGCTATTTTATTAATGTTAAACTGATTTACAAATAATCAAAATATTATACAATTACATTTGTTATTTAAAATTAATTAAAGATATTATTACTGCGTAACCGTTGGAAACAATACAAGAAGTTGTAGATTAATATAGCAGCTGAAATTTCATTTATTCTTTTTCAAAATTGATACATAAATTAGCATATCTTTTTTGTTTGGATATGACTCTTTTGATGGACTTACAAACGAAACTGAAGCCTTTCAATATTTTAAAGTGTGCCAAGGATTTAATTTTGTTTTAAATCACTTATCACCCATATTTGATTCACAAGAGGAACTTACGAATTACCTGCAGATGAGTTTATATATTATTTTCAATGCTATGCCAAATAACTATTTCAGCTTCTGTAGCCAAAATTAATCAAATCTGCAATCTAGCGAATGCCCAATGAAATCTGTATTTTTAATTCCCCTGTGCAAATTCACATTCAATGCCTCCTTCAAACCTGGAAAAGAGGTAACTCCTTAACAATCCTTCTCGAAATAAGATTCCATTTAGACTCTTCCTCCCATTAAACATTTTACCCTTTCCACTGAAAAGATTCCCGTCAATTAGAAGGGTTGAATCTTTCTCCAGTTCATGCTCAGAGAAAATCGCGTGCATTTCCATTTCCATTAAAAATCGCGTCGAGTAAGGAATGTAAAGCAATTTGGGAACGTCTTCTGTCTCGGTTCGAGTGAAATGACACCGCTTCTCTCGATAGTGTTCAATTTTCTCTGACGTGAAAATACTTACCACGCAATTTTATTTTCTGTTAGTGTATCAAATAAAGTTAAAAATTTCTATATAAATTTCAGCAGCGTTTTATCTGTGATATAAAATCCTATAAACTACACAGTATGCTTAGTGACATTCATCAATTTTGAAAAATCAATTGGCTATCAAAGATTTTAAATATAACTGAATTAAAGATTATCTCAAAATATCACTTATCACTCATATTTGAAGGCAACTTTACAAGAGGAATTTTCGAATCCTTTCAGAAGAGTTTATACATTATTTTCAATGCCATGCTAAATAACTATTTTAGGTTCTGTAGCCAAAATTCATCGAATCTGCAATCTAGCGAATGACCAATGAAATCTGTCTTTTTAATTCCCCCTGTGCAAATTCATCTCCTTTCCACATTTGAGAAGGCATGAATATAACTCTTTAACAATCCTCTTCGAAATAAGATTCCATTTAGACTCTCCCTCCCATTTAAAATTTCAGTCTTGCCACTGAAAAGATTCCCGTCAATTAGAAGGGTGGAATCTTTTTCGATTTCATGCTCTAAGAAAATCGCGTGCATTTCCATTTCCATTAAAAATCGAGTTGAGAAAGAAATGTAAAGTAATTTGGGAACGTCTTCTTTCTCGGTTCGAGTGAAATGACACCGCTTGTCTCGATAGTGCTCAATTTTCTCTGACGTGAAAATACTTAGCGGATGTTCTGGACACCGCGGGGAAATCCATTACTGCAAATCTCTCACAAAGAAATCAATTTATCTTGGACGCGTTACGTGTAAATCATGGTGGATGTGACTGGCCATTGTTAAGTGTGTTTTCAGCTTAAGAAGGATTTTTGACACTTTTACCTAATGCTCTTGTTGGGTAATATCGCCCAAACTTTGGAGGGATTTCAGAGACAAGTAATTGAAAAAAAAAAAAAAAAGATTTTTTTGAAGCATTTTCTGGGTTTACTGCTTGACATGTATGCATTATAGTATCTTTTTTTTTTTTTTTTTTGAATTGATCGTGTATTTCTTTTCGCTGCCTTCTTCTTTTAAAAGAAAGGGATTTACTTTAATAAGTTGCTGAAGAAGAAAGAACAACAGGAAAAGTAAAATGTAATGTTTTTTTCAAAAAATGACGCCGTTCTACCTTTTAAGCTTAGACAAAGGGATAAATTCAAAGAAAATTTCATTCTCGATATCTATTTCTGTAAACTAAACAGTACAGTAAAAGTGTTAATTTTAATTTTTTGTAACAGTAACTTAATTTCCTTTGTTAGATTTATAAAATAATTAATTTTCTTTACTAGGTTTATAACTGAAGATTGTAAATGTAGCTAAATATGATAAAAATCTGAAAGGAAGAAATTTCTCTTGGATGACATTATGTATAAATCGTAGTGCCTGAATAACCGAGTATCTAGAGCTCTGGCGCTCGGTGCTACAGGTTTTGTGTTGGAGTGCTGGCTTCGTTTCGTTGTTGTGGTACGGAATCCACTTTAAGCTGTAGGTCACGATCTCATATGACTGTAGAGCGTCACGGACCAAGTCAGACTTCTGACTACGGGTGCTCCATCACAACAGAAGCTGCCCCCTTTCTCTTTAACCATGATTCCATATGTCTACCTAGTGGTATAAGAAACAATCACGGAATATGTGGCTATATAATAATATGTAAAAATCATGGAATATGTGACTAGTCATTTTCCAAGTGTATTTTTAGCTTAAGAAGTATTTTTGACACTTTTACCTAATTCACCTGCTGGATATCTCCGGAGATTTGGGAGAAAACTAATGAAAAAAATATTTTTCTAAAATATTCTTTAGAAATAATGTTTGACATGTATGTATTGTAATATTTGTTTTTGAATTGTGTTTTTCTTTTTGTTTCATTGTAAGATATGGGTTAATCAGTTCCCTGAAAAGAAGTGGGTAAACTGCCCATTAGATTTTTGAAAAAAAAAATGGTACAAATATTATTCTACATTTTAACCTTAATCTAATATTTTTTTTACACTTTTATCTAATAGTTCTGTTGAGTAACATCGGAGGTACTTAAGAGTCAACTAATGAAAAAAGACACGTATTTATTATTTCGCATGTATGCATTATGGTACCTGTTTTTTAAGATTAAGGTGTATTTGCTACAAACTGACACACAATGGTAAAAAAAAAATATGATGGTAAATTGCTATTCGACTTTTAACATTAAATAACTGCTGCCCCGAATTTGAATGCAAACGCGCATGCATTGTGCCTTACAGATGCCGTATTTTATTTTTAGGATGGAGTTCCACGCCTGCTTCACTTGGCCAGTCAAATCATCAACGCTTCTTGCTTGTTGTGAATGGACGTCATCCAATAATGCCCCAAACGTGATCGATAAAAAAAAAGATCTAGCGAGGCCAATGTTAACACTCTTGTAGAGCACTTTGGGTGACAGCAGTGGTAAGCGGATGAGCGCTGTCCAGTTGGAAAACGCATCCTGATATAGTAATCAAAAATTGCAACACTGTCAGGTCAATTACCAGTTCGACGTGCAAAGCTGCCTGGGATAACGATGCGAGTATTATTTGTAACAAAATGCAGCAATCACTGTCACCACTACAGAGCGTCTGTCCTCTTAGATCATAACAGATCTCCCCTCTGCTCTTCAAGGAGTTCCATATTGAGAACTGAAGTTACACTTGGGGGTGATTTGTAATTATGGCATAGATGCTAAAGCATGTCTAGCTCGGCAATACCCCTCAAGCAATAGATTTGTCATCGCTCGCTGTATCACTCTGGCGCCACTAGAATATCTTGTTTTTGCTGTAGACGCTGTGCAGCCATAAGCTGTTATCCCTCGCAGTGGTGCACTTTGTGTTACGGACAGCAGTTTTCTTGAGATAGTATCTTCCCGTTATAACTGCTGTCAACAATCATGCACAGTGGATGCATACCTGACACTAGTAACCGTCTTTCTGTAATATCGCAGAAAGGAAATTCACTTTCTGTTGTCATAGCCCCTATTGCACGGCTTCCTTCAAACTCATCCAAATACTGATACTACCTTTCCTCATTGATTCTTGTTTCAAATCTATCCCCCAACGCCTATTCTGGAAGAATAACTCTCTCAAAGTCGTATATGTATACAAATGTGGTTTCTATGTTCATAATGGTGCTTTTCTTCATCCAGAATGAGATTTCAGATGTACAAAACACTTCCCAAATTTTGTTTAACTAACCTAATTCCTTGGGGTGGAAATTTTATTTTCTACTAGTTTATCAAATAAAATATAAACTTCCATACAAATTTCATCAGCGTTTTATATCTGATATAAAAATCCTATAAAATAAACGGTATGGTTAGTGACTTTTATCAAAGTTTTTAAAATCAGTTGATAATCGTAGAATTACCAGAATTAAGATTTTTATATAACTAAATAAGATTAGAGATTTTCTCAAAGTATACAATTTATTGCTGGTATATTGAAATGAATGTCAAATGAATTTACAAATAATCAACATATTATACAATTTCATCTGTTATTTAAAACTTATTAAGCACATTATTTCCACTTAACCGTTTGAAATGTTCCAAGGGGTAGTAAAATAACGTAGCAGCTTAAATTTATTTATTATTTTCAGAATTGGTACATAAATTGTCATAATTTTTCTTTTGTATGTATTTGACTTTTTGATGGACTTAGAAGCAAAGCTGAAGCCTTTCAATATTATATATTATGCTGATGTTTTAGTGCTTCCAAGATTAAAGTAAATACTCTGTCAAAAAATGCAGAATTTGTTTTTAAATAATTTACATAAAACATGTGATTTAACAATTTATGAAAACTAAGCAGTGAATTAAATGTAGATTAAATTAAAAACAGTGAACTTCAATCAAAAATATTTATTTAAATCTTATCTAAATCTTATTTAAATCTTATCTAAGTAAACTAATAGAAATAAATACTTCTCTTTCTAAATCATTTTCTTCAATAGGAAAAAATTTAAAAAAAGTTAACCAAGGGAGTGTTTTGTTTAATATTATTTCACAACATTTAACAGTTACTGTAGCAAGGAATATTGCACTTATCAAAGGGACGCTTGATTGATTGACAATTATTGCACTGATTGTAGCAAAGGATATTGCACAGATTGTAGCAAAATATATTACACTGATTGTAGAAAAAATATATTGAAATTATTGTTGCCAACGAAGTTGTTTATTTCTGTATTAGATTGTTTTTTCCCATTAAATGCTCATTACACTGTAAGGCGAAAAACCATTTGCTTTCATTTGCAAAATTCACGCGATGATAGCAAATCACAAAGACAATTCTTACAAAAAAAGAAAGTTATGATGTGATATTCATATTATGCACATAAAATAAGCATTATAACGAAAATTTGCCTAATTTGTCGTCCTAAATTATCGAAAACAATAATGTTCAACGTAATGTAGGGTTTTTTATATAATCCAATTTTTCTGTTATTTTGGGAAGCATATATTGCATAAAAATAAAAACTGAAACTAAAAAACATTTCATCAATTTAAAGAAATCTTTCCTTAGAATGATAGAAAAACCGAATGCGGGACCAAAATATTTTAAAATCATCAGAACAGTATCTTCTATAAAAACACTGATTAAAACAAAGATATCTAAAGCGACTACAAGTCATAAATAACCAAACTTCTCGTCCTATTTCTCTGGAGGAAATGTACCAGAATGAGTGCGAGGAACAGTGACACGGCATCACTACACCACACTAACCACCGTGAAATTGCATGCTTTACTCTTGAGTCGTTGATTTTAATCCGAGGGTAAAAGCTGGAGCTCCAAGGACGACGCTGCCAGAGAATTAATGGTTGGTAAGGTTCCGGAAAAGTGGACAGGCACACTGGAAGAATCATGCGGGGCTCCGACCCTTTCTGTCCCAAGTCTGTGTCCTATTAATTCTGTAAGTTGAAGGACTTTTGTCTCCGGATTCAGGGTCTTGAGGGCCTTTGAGGCAAAAGAGGCTGTTTAGCAGATGTTTTGATACAATTATCTGTATTTAAATGCTAGAATAGACGTTGTGTGCTTGTAGATTCTTGTACAATATACAAAAATAATATGTTTTAGCATAGTTAAAATGATTTAGATTCGTGGCACATATTAACTATAAATATGCCAAGTTTAATTTAGTATTTTCCTCTAGTTGGTTGAATGATAGCGTATAAACAGTGCAAAAGATAAAGACAGATTGTCCTTATTTTGTAAAGTATCCAAATAAGCAATTTTTTATAGTTCATTTAAAATTTCATAACGGGCTTGAAAAGCAGAGTGTCTGGCGTTCGGGCCATAGGTTTCAGATACGAATCCCGGAGGTGCCATGAAAGTTTTTAGTGATTAAGAAACCATTTTAAGCCGTAGATCCTTATCTCACAGCATTGTAAGAGCGTCAGGGAGCCAAGTCAGACTTCTACCTACGGGTACTCGTTAACAACAGAAGCTGCCCCTCCCCCTTTTTTCTTTTCATCCATGAGTTCATATGGTTTCATGGGCTTTATGTAGATGACCACCAAGTAGGATAAGTAACAACAAAAACAATACATTTCATAACACATAAATTTTCAATGTACATATATATATTTCGAATTGTATAATTACTATCAACGATATATGTAAAGGAAAATATGAAAATGTTTCCAACAATTAAGTGATCGTATACATAAAAAAAACATACACTGAAATAATATATTAAATCTGAATCATTTTCTAATTTGATATCCGCAAAAAGGAATCGTTACAGAATATTTCTATCTTTTGTGGATCAAATACTCTATAGTCTTAATATTCACCGTGTTTTCAGGAAATATTCTCATATAAATATCATAAGAAAAGGGAAATATCACATAGTAGTATTAATAATATTACAGGTTATTATTATTGAACCAACCCACAGGAATTAACAAATTGAGTTGAGCCATTATTATTAATACATAATTGTTTAGAATTCATCTATTCTTGAAGCTTTGATGATATAATAAAATATAAAGTGTAATTATTTTATTTAGCTATATGATATCTAAATACAGTTATTACAAAATTAATATAGTTATTAATATAGTTATCATAATATTGAATAAATTAACGTATTAAATGAAATAAATTCTTTTAAAAAACATAAGTTTCAAAAAGAATATACTTAAATTAATATTTTTAACTAGATACTAATCAAATTTGTTTCTAAATTTTATCTACTTAAAGTTACAGATATTTGATTAAAATTTTAGTTATAAATAAAGCTTAAGCATTTTAAAAGTAATATGTAAGTTTAATTAAGGTTTTTCTTTTCATTTAAATACAAAACTGAAATAGATTTATTTAAAATTTTAAATTTGATTCAACTTGATATATAGCAAACATTGTTAACACTAACAAAATTAAGAATTATAAAAAACTAATTGCATCAAACAAAATTATTAAATAATTTTCTTAAAATTCTTAAAACTAATTATATCTAACAAAGAAGGTTATTTTAAACTGTCGTAAACTTTATGAGAAGGCTAGTAATATTGAAGATTGATTCAATAAAATACAATGCATTATTTATATTATATTTGTATATTATATTAATATATTGAAATATACTTTGTAATATTTTGCATAACGTACAAAAATTTTGCAAATAATATTTCCATGCATAGTATAACTAAAGGAGTGCAGTTCGAACAACATCGATAATTTATAGAATACGTTTTAATTAATAATTGGAAAATAAATTTTAATTTGCAATAATTTTGGGCATGTGATTTACATTAATCACTGAAAAATATTACAAAAAGGATTTCAGATAAAATGATCATTGTTTTCTAATAAATTAATAATCAAAACAATACAATCAGTGTAATTATTATAATGCATGTATCAGTAAATGTAAAAGAATTTCGTCATAATTGAAGAAATAATTATTTTTTTGTCTAAAAAATTATTAAGTCATGTATTTCATATGGTTTAGTTAATTTCTAAAAGTAATAAAAAAATATTTGAACAAAATAAAAGTTTCAATAATTTTGAAAAAGTTAAAAATTCTGCACATCAAACTATAAAAGTGGTGAGAAATATCATAATAAAAATTATTTGTTCCGTGTACAAATACGGACTTGGTAATCAAATATAAAATCAATATAAACATTTCTGGGCGACTATCAGAATATAGGCACAAATTGCAAATTTACGTGAACAAAAAAAAAGTAATTAAGTAAATGAAATATTTTACTCTTACAAAATATTCACTTGTACCGAAAGAAGCTAATTAATTGAAATTTTCAATGGTATTTATTCTTTTATGACATAGGGGCCAGATTTGGTCACGCTGAGCAATTATAAAATCGATCTAAAATTACCCCAAAGTGCAGGTCACTAAAAATGGAAGGTTTAAATGTCATATATAAACCTAAACCAAAACTGTAAGACATTAATTAACAAGGTGCTAGAAATAAATCCAGTGAAAAAAACAACAACTTTGACTGCAGAAGAGCAGCATTTTTAAGTATTAAAAAAACAGCTATAAATTATATCTGGCTTTAGTATATTACCGTGTCTCTGTTTTGGTAACGCTACAGAAGTTAAGGCTGTTTAAATCATCTACTGAGAAGGCTGATTATGATGGTGTTGATGATGATGATGAAAAGTATCTTTGGAAATATTTACTAGTTCAGTATTGTGTCATGTAATTTTTGTTTATTGCTATCAAATGTTTTGCTTTATACGGGCTGTGTATTTTCTGATAATAGTTTGCCTTAAGACCGGGTTTGATATTTCGAGAACCAAGAACTGAAGAGGTGGATGAAGTAGAAGACATTAAATTAAAGAGAGTATCAGAGTCAATAAATCGAGCTTTTGAATAGGAAAGTGGTTTTAGCTTTTGAAGTAGTGAGCAATTGCTATCAGTCATTACTATACAAAACATGTAGGAAGAACTATTGAATGAAACGTGAAGTCTTTTGTTTGGTTATGGCCTCATAAGTAGTAACTGGTTGGAGTACTATTTTTCTGGCTTCAGAATAGGATGTTTCATTTGATTTTGTTTCATAGCTGCCAACAAGGGTAGTTTTTTTGAATAAATGTAGGCAGTTGATGACAATTAATAAATTCAGCTTTGCTGTCTGTATATGTGTAATAAAGAGTAGCACCGTTTGACCATGCTGTTGTACTTCAGCAATACATTTTTAAATGTCCATATCGCTGCTAATTGAAGCATATGATTTGACCGGAAATTAATGACCTGGTTAAATTAGTGGGGTATTCTGCTTTAATAGCTTGTGGTAGAATCGAGGTCAAATATTTTTAATATAAAATATTTTTGTATGAATTATTCTCATCCTTTTTGTAGTACTTTATGTACATTTTTGTAGATAATCACCAGCTTGATGAAGCATTTCTAATTCTTCCTGGAAGACATAAATTAAATAAGATTCAAAATAACACTTCAATGAATTGAGAGTTTGATGATCTTCTATATCTATATCAATGTCTATTAAAATACTTATCGCTATTAAAAAGGATTTCATCTGATTTATACTTGTGTTTTGAGTAGTTGGTCTCATCTTTGTTTTTTTTTCCTGTAAATTTCAACCAAGGACATACACATACAATTCTTCTTCAACAGGATCATAATTGAAAGTTGTGAAAAAAAGTCTCTTTGTGATGAATTTAGGCCTTCATCGGAATCCTTTTAAACAGGATAGCTCATAAAATTGAAAAAGAATTATTCCATCATCCAACCTGGATAAAATAATATTGCACCATCCACCATGGAGGGCAACAAGGCAAAGCAGATTCAAGAACTAGTACTGTTAAGGGCCTATTCCTTTAGTATCGCTACACCCCCTACCCTTAACACTATGCCACAAAAGTTACTCATCACTTGAATTATCAGTAGCTTCTACCACGAAGGGGTGTAACAACCAGCCAATTGTTACTCCCACGGAAACAAGATGTTCTACACGTCTACCAGAATCAGAGGCCAAAAAGAGATGTGTTGACCACACTGGAGTGCCAACTTCTGGATTCAGTTATCAAGATATCTTTTTCTGGTAAACGCATTTTCACGTACAGCAAAACACATGAATCAAAATATTGACATTATTTATCAAACCAAACATATCTGAAGAAAAAAATCAATGCAAAAAGGGATATTGTTAGTCGAATCAAAACTTATTTGTAAAACAAAAAATAAATAACAACATAAAGGACAAGTGAGAGTGAGAGAAAACAATGACAGAAAGTATGCAAAAACGAATAACAGCAATGAGTTGTAACAGGCTAGTACGATAACAATAAGATCTGTGGTCTAGACGAAAATAGAATAAATAGAATACAAAAGAATGGTGGCAAATTTCACTAGATCTTCCCGGGTTTGCGACAAAAATTTATAATTGAAAGTGTCTCAACAAATATATTGAAACAAATATTTTGGTACTCCAGATATTTGATATTGTGAGAATCAAAAGGAAAAAAATTATGATTGTATAGATTCTATTTTAAAAATGTTACAAGTTTACCACAGTGAAAATACTTATCTAATAACTAAGGCAGGAATGCCAGATACAATATGTTGATAATTTTTCTTCAATATTAATTTTCAGTATTATATTTCCCAGACACAAAATATAATGCATATCAGAATTTTTTTTAATCTGAGTTCTTTCACATTGGTCAATAATAGCACCAATAATAAGATAATAATAGATTCAAAGTATACAGAACTTGATGAACGGAATTGTTTATTAGAGTAACATCTCTAAATCTAATAAACGCTACTCCAGACAATAGATGCAGAAAATGACAAAAAAAAAAAAAAAATAAGAAAAGAGAGAAAAAAAATGTTTTCCCTGTAATGGCAAAATAATGGAGAAATGGAATTTTGATTTAATCATTTGTGGTATTATTGGATTTTTCCACTAACATTCTTTTTAATTTAATCAGTTCTTCTTGGAATTTCTGCTTTGTCCATTAAGAACTAAGAAATCCTTTTTCTTTGTTCAGTCATTTACAGAGATCCGAGAAAATTGCGGAAAACAAAGAAAATTATTGGCATTGAGGAAGATTTTATTCCAGGACCGATTATGATTAAAAATTATTCATTTTCTGTTGAAAACTCATGTAACGTCTGGAAAGTACATTGAAAATTAGATCAATTGGAGTTACCACAACAAAAAGCATTACTTTCATTAAATAAACCTATATTCCAATTTTGTGTAAATTCGCACTGTTGCATATTTACTGAAAATATTGTGAATGAGGAAAATAGGTAATGCATTGTTAAATTTAGTGCTTAATTAATAACTATTTTTTGTTTTAGTGAAATAAATTATATATTTTTATTAGTAAAATAGTTAACAGAAAATTATTTTAATAATAAATAAATCTTTTTACCACAAATATTTTGCAATTATCCACAATAAATGTAGAAAAATATATCACTGAAGCACAAAATTATAAGAAAAATTATTTTGGAATTAATTTTTAGTTTAATAAATTATTAATTTTTAATTAAATAATTATTAAATACTTAATATTATTTAATAATTATTATTATTTTTTTTAATTATTATGGTTTAATACTTATCATTGATGCTCAGAAAATGTATTTAAATCATAATTATAAATAATACAAACCAAGCAAAACATTGTACAAAAAGTTGATTTTTTTAACTATAAAACTTAATTTAAATATGATCAATTATATATAAACATAAAATGCGTAATAATATTCTTTGATTATTATATGATTTTGTCTGAACAATCAATAAGATCATAAAGTTTTTCTACTGACGTTGTATTTTTATGTTAATAGTAAGCATTTATGTTTACAACCATTTAAAAAATTAATATATTTTGAGCTGATTGTTTAAATAAATACTTACAAATAGTTTTATGGAATATCTAAACCTATATTCCAATTTTGTAAATTTGCGCCTTTGCTTATTTCCTAAAAATTCTGGATTTTATATTGAGAAAAATATGTAATGTATAATTAAATTTATTGTTTAATTAAAAATTATTTTTGTTTTAATAAAATAAAATAAACCTTTTCATTTATAAAGCAGTTAAGCGAAAAATTACAATAATAATAAATAAATCCTTTTACCACTCTTCTAAGTTTCTTCGAAGTTCTCTCAGTTATCCACAATTAATGTAGAACAATATATTATTAAAACACAAAATTGTACAAAATAATTAATTTTTAATTAGTTAAAATATTACTAATTTTTAATTTAACAATTATAAATTTTTTAAATTTAAAATATTATGCTTTAATACTTATCGTTGACTTTTTTAAAATTTAATTAAATCCTAATCATAAATAATATAAACCAAGCGAAACTTTGTTCAAAAGCTCAATCGTTAACTATTATCCTAAATTTGATTCTAAATTTGGCCAATTATTTATAAACATAAAATGCTCAACAATATTCTTTGGTGATTCTGTGTTTTTGTGTGAAAAATAAGTGATATTATAAAATATTATCTAGTAAGGAAGCATTTTTAATTTAATCCTAAGCCTTCACACGTTTAAAAACTTTTAAAATTAATATATTTTGATCTTATTAGTTAAATAAATATATTTCAAATATGGAATATTTGTAAAATAATTATTAACAAGTTTATGCTATTTCACTAATCCATAATAAGTAACCACTGACAAGACAAAATTTATAAAAATTACAAATTAGTCTATAAGAATCTCCCAAATGCTGCACCATTGTTTGTTTATGCAAGATTGCAAAAAAAAAAAAAAACAATCTTGTAGCCTGTATCTGGCTGATTATGACATAAAATGAATTTTTTTATGTACAATTTAATTCAAATTGGAAATTGAGCTTAAAAAAATTAACCTTTCTTTCTCCCCTCTCCCCAAAAATACTGTAAAACCATTTCAAAATAGGTCGCCATAATCTTATCTTATAATTATCTTATAATTTATTTTTGTATAATAGCATTTTTAAGTTTCAGACTTAGAGAGAAAACTTTCTCAGGGTCATTTAAAATGCAGCTACTCACCATGAAAGTTTATTAGTAATAAAAATAATTTTATAAATGCTATAAATAATTTTATCTCAACATTGGTTGAATGACTCCATATTTGAATGCCAACGTACATAAAGCTTGATTGGTCTGCATGGCCATGTTTAAAAATACGGAGAAGCGCTATATAACAAAAAGGACACGTGGTATCATGATCAACTCACTGTGGCCAGTCCAACGTACTGAGTGTGAGGAAGTTGGCAAATACTTTACTGCGAGTTTCTTTAAACTTCTTGCACCATCACTCCATGTATATGCACCGCCCATTACACCAAATTGTAATAGCTTTTCTGTTGTCTTCCTAATCCATTGCACAGGGACGATAGGGATTCTCACAACGACTACATTTAATTGGCGTCGGCAAGTAAATCATAATGTCTGTAGATGAGCTGTTGCAAAGTAAAGTAATAATTAGTGAATAATAGGAGCTTGTACAAATTAGGGAAATTGCTGATGGAATGATAGTGTATGTTAATGAAAATAGGAGAAAACTCACGAGTCAAAAGAGTGTGTACATTTGAGTGAATATGTTTGAAGACGGGAAGGATCAATTGAGTATAATGAAGCTATATAACAACAATTTTGAGGTAGATTATTATATAAAATTTTTCCTGTCATTTTCATTACATAGCATTCTGACTCTCAATGTGGTACCATGCCAATTTCCATTTTTCGCCATAATTGTTGGTGTTCATCTAATATTTCGTTTTGCTGTAAAAATACGAAATCTTACAATGACATAGTGTAGTGTATTAATCATAATGGCCACAGGATCTCCTTTGACAGAACTTTCACATACTTATGAAAATATGCATGCAGTTACATCCAATTTGAACTCAAGTTGTTGTTCAAATATAATATTTAGCTGAATTTTTTGAGTCCTCTTATATTATGACAAAACAAAAATACAATAAATTTTGATACGAGTTGGTAGGTCACAAAATACAAAAACAACACCGACAATGTGTGACAAATAGTTATACCTATGAAAGTTATTTTTTATAAATAGTTCTGATATTTCATTGCATGATTTGAAATGCCAATGAATATAAAATTGTGATTAAAGTACAATTTCCGATTAAAAGTACAACATTTATTTCGTAGTTTTATTAACAGCCTTCAAAGGAAAGCAAATATAAATAATTTAAATTCCCTAAATGAATTCATTACTACACATAAAGAGAATACATTGTGTTAATAGTGTAATTAAGGAAATTGTATATGCACCAGGTATTTTTACTTTTTGACGATCTTACGTCTTTCTTGAGAAAATTTCATTAAACAAAATAAAAATATTTAATTCTAGCAATTCACTTATGACGAAACAAACCCACACTCCATAAACACAACTTAATTATAACCGTTACAATCACAGCAAAGCTATAAAATAAATCTAAAAACAGTTAATTATTAAACGTGTAAATATGAATATAAAATAGAAGAACAAAAAAGGAAGCATTTTTCCCTTGTAGTATAATTTAGTTAAATAGTATATTGAATTTGCAAGCCCTTTTAATGTCCCCACAAATGTCATGCCATTCTAAAAATTTTCCCACTGATAATTATATGAACACATTACAGCTAATTTAAAGAAACTTTCATTTGCAACTCGAGTGTGGCGTGATTTCGAGTCATTCAAATCAAAAGCTATAAATGTATCATTTAAAATTGCGGAATAATATTCTAATTACCTCGATAGAATGTTCATCAACTACGACTTCAGGAACAGTTTAACTCGATTTGATTCTTTCACTTCTTAAACTATCATGTGGGAATAAATCGCCAATTACTTCGCTTCAAATCTAATAAAAATATTGGAATAATTTCTGAAGATCGTTTGGTTTATTTCACAGAGAAAAAGAGCACGAACGCTTTTCAGTTTTTCTTACGAATATATTTAAAGAAGAAAGTATTTATTACGTGTCGAAATTATTCTCAACATTAAGCATATTTGGAAATTAAATGCCTAATTACAGCGATTTCTTAAAGCGACCATTTTATCTATATTTCTAAATTTTCAAAAATGAAAAGTGTTCCCTTGAGGAGAAATATATATATCTTAATAGTGTGAAATATCTCTTAATAGTGTGTATAATAGAGGCATAAATACTGACATGAAGTTTATAAATATATAATTTCATGCATAATGAAGCTATATAATATATAGATAAATCTTCGTATATTTCAGAATTTGTGGAATAATGGTTGATATAATAATCTTTAATTATATCCTACATTAATCTATAGAGAAATTATGATTTCAAAAATTTATAGCAGTATTTATCAAACACATTTAACTAAAACTAAATTAAAGAGATTCAAAAAAAAAGTTAACATTTTTTGAGACATCAGTATAATTAGAAAAGATAAAATATCTTAACATTTATCAAATAATGAAACTTAATGAGTTATGTTTTACTGATATAGACAAATGTTAATTAGAAATCATTAGTTAATTTAGAATTATCAATTGAAAATTTTAAACAAATATATTGAATCAAATATTTTGGTACTCATAGATATATTGATATTGTGTGAATCAAGAAAGAAAAATTCGTGGTTGTATGAGACTGATTCTCTTTTTTAAAAATGTTACATTGTTGCCACACTGAAATTACTTTTCTAATATCTAAGAAAGGAATGCCAGATACAATATGCTGAACTTTTTCTTCAATATTAATTCTCAGTATTATATTTCTCAGACACACAATATATCCATATTATATTAATGAATATCCATATTTTTTTAAACTACGCTTTTTCACATTAGACAATAATAGAATCGAAATATTATAGAACTTTATGAACGGAATTGTTTATTAGAGTAACATCTCTAAATTTAATAAACGCTATTCCAGACAATAGATGCAGAAAATGACAAAAAAGTAAGAGGAAAGGAAAAAATGTTTTTCAGTAATGGTAAAATAATAATGGAGAGATGGAATTTTGATTTAATCATTTATGGTATTATTGGATTTTTCCACCAACATTCTTTTTAATTTAATCAGTTCTTCTTGGAATTTCTGCTTTTGTCCATTAAGAACCAAGAAATCCTTTTGCTTTGTTCAGTCATTTACAGGGTTCCTAGAAAATTGCGGAAAACAAAAAAATTATTGGCGTTGAGGAAGATTTTATTCCAGGACCGATTATGATTAAAAATTATTAATTATTCTGTTGAAAAGTCATGTAACATCTGGAAATTTCATTGAAAATTAGATCAATTGGAGTTACCACAACAAAAAGCATTACTTTCATTATGTAAACCCATATTCCAATTTTGTAAGTTCGCGCCGTGGCTTATTTCCTTAAAATAATGTGGATTTTATTTTGAGGAAAGAAGGTAATACATAATTAAATTTAAGGTTTATTTAATAAATATTTTTGTTTTGTGAAATAAATTAAACCTTTTTTATTTATAAAATAATTAACGAAAAATTATTTTAATTATAAACAAATCCTTTTATCACAAAAAAGTTTTCTCAGTTATCCAGAATATTTTTAAAACACAAAATTGTACAAAAAATTAATTTTTTAATTAATTTTTATTTTAATATTTAATAAATTACCAAGCTTTAATCAAATAATTGTGAAATATTAAGTATTAGTTAATTATTATTATTTTTTAATGTGAAATATTATGCTTTAATTCTTATTGTTGATGTTTTCAAAATTTAATTACATCATAATCAGAAATAATACAAACTAAGCAAAAACTTTGTTCAAAAAGTTCAATCTTTAACTATTAAGCTTAATCTAAATGCGATCAATTATTTATAAATATAAAATGAAGTTCAATGGCAGTCTTTGTCTACTATGTGTTTTTGTGTGAAAAATTAAGTAAGATTGTAAAGTTTAATTTAGTAAAGAGGCATTTTAAATTAATTCCAAACATTCATGTTTAAAAACATTTAAAACTAATATATCTTGATCTTATTGATTAAATAAATACTATAAGATAATTAATCTTTTGAATACAAATAATCTTACTGAATATTGGTAAAAAAATTTTAACTGTTTTATGCTGTTTCACAAATATAGAATGAATAATAACTGACATTAATCAATTAAAAAAAATTACAAATGCAAATTAGTTTAAAAGAATCTTCCAAATGCTGCACTATTGTTTATGCAAATTTCAAAGTATTGCGATATTATTTAAGGATTACACGAAAATTAAGTAATATTGTTGCCTGCTGACTATGGCATAAAATCTTTATGTACAATTTAAGCAAAATTGGAATCTGTTTAAAAAAACTAATATTTCTTCCCCACAAAATACCGTAAAATTATTTCAAAATAGGTCATCAAAACTTCAAAATTCTCTAATATTTATTTCAGTATTATTGCATTTTCGAGTTTTAGATTTAGTTAGGGAGATAACGTTTTTCAAGGCCATTTTAAATACAACTACTCACCATGAGAGTTATTAGTGATAAAAATAATTTTATAAATGCGAACAATAATTTTATCACATCATTTGTTGACTAATCCGATATTTTAATACAAACACTGATAAAACTAAATAGTTAAGCATGCGCGTGCTTAGAAATATGAAGAAGCATTACTTAACAACGAGAACTCGCGTCCATCATGATCAACTCACTGTGACCAATCCAACATACTGAGTGTGAGGATTCTGATAAATTCTTTTCTGCAAGTGTCTTTAACTGTATTCTTGCAGCATCACTTCATGTATATGCATTGCCAATTCCAACAAATTGTAATAGCTCTTGTAGTAGACTTCCTAATCAGATACGATAGGGATTCTCCGAATGACTACATTTAATTGGCCGCGGCAAGTAAATCATAATGTCTATAGATGAGCTGTTGCAAGGTAAATGAATGATTAGCAATTGTTAAGAGCCTGTAAAAAATAAAGAAAATTGATGATGGTGTATGTTGGCGCAAGTTGGATGAACCAACCCGTGAACCAAAAGTGTGTGTACACTTGATTGAAAATGCTTTTATTATGAGAAGGAACGATTGAGGATAATAAAGCTCATATAGCATCGGTTTTGCAATATATCATTAAATAGATTTCTTTCTTTCACTTTTCATGACATCATATTGAGACTCTCAATGGCTGGCAGAATCGCCGATTTCCATAATTCACAGTAATTCTTGATATTCACTTGATACTCTACAGTGTTCTAACAATTTGAAATCTCCCATTGACTATATCCGATATCGTAGTCTGTCAACCATAATGGCTCCGAATTTTTCCTTTGACAAATCTTTCACATATATATGAAACTATATATGTGAAAGATTCCACTTTGGACTCAAATTACTCTTCAAATATAATAAATTCACTGATTTTTTAAAGTCCTCTTATATAATGACAAAAAAAAAAAAAAAAAAAAAAAAAAAAAAAAAAAAATCCGGAAAAATTTTGATACGAATTGGTTGGACACAAAATTTAAAAAGAACAAAGCCAGTCTAGAATAAATCGTTATTTCCCAGAATGTTATTTTTGTAAATGATTTTGATATTTCATTTCTACCCTTAGAAAGGATAATTGAAAACACAACATATTATGACAAAAATATATATATATAATTTGAAAATATATATAAAATTTGAACAATTTTGATACGAATTGGTTAACCACAAAATATAAAAAGAACAGAGCCAGTCTATAATAAATCGTTATTTCTCTGAAAGTTATTTTTATAAATTATATTGATATTTCATTTCTACCGTTAGAAACGACAATTAATAGAAAATTATGATTAAAGTACAATTTCTGATTAAAAGTACAACATTCATTTCAGAATTTTATTTACAGCATTTAAAGGTAAGCAATTATAAATAATTTAAATTCCCTAAATGAATTCATTACTACACATTAACAGAATAAATTTTGTTTAATAGTGTAATTAAGAAAATTGCATATGCATCAGTAATTTTCTACCTTTTGATCTTACGTCTTTCTTGAGAAAATTTCATTACAGAAAACAACAATGTTTATTTCCTAACATTTCAATTGTGATGAAACAAACCCACAATCCATAAACACAATTTAATTATAACCGTTACAGTCACAGCGATGCTATAAAAAAGCTAAAAATCATTGAATTATACACGTGTAAATATGAATATAAATTAGAAGACAAAAAACAGGAAGCTTGTGAAGAAAGCCTTTTTCATTTTTAGTATAATTTAGTTAAATAGTATATTGAATTTTCACGCAGTTTTAATGTCACCACAAATGTCATGCTGTTCTAAATACTCCCCACTAATAATTATATGAACACGTCTCAGCTAATTTAAAGAAATTTTCATTTGCAACTCGAGTATGGCGTGATTGCGAGTCATTCCATTTAAAAGCTAAAAATGTATCATTTTAAATTGCGGAAAAATATTCTAATTACTTCGATAGAATGTTCATCAACTACGACTTCAGGAACAGTTGAACCTGATTTGATACTTTTATTTCATAAACTATCCAGCCGGAATAAATCGCCAATTACTTAGCTTCAAATCTAATAAAAATATTGGAATATTTTCTGGAAGGTCGTTTGGTTTATGTGATGGAGTAAAAAAACACCGAACGCGTTTCAGTTTTCTTACAAATATATTTAAAGAAAAATGTATTTATTACGTGTTGAAATTATTCTAAAAATTCAGCATATTTGAGAATTAAATGGCTAATTACTGCGATTTATTTAAGAGACTCTCTTATATACTTTTCTAAATTTCCAAAAAAATTAAAATATTAAGAAGTATGTCTTTGATGAGGAACTTTACTTATAAAATATATCTTTTAATTGTGTGTATAATTGACCTATAAATACTGAGATAAAATTTGAAATGTTTAATTGCATGAATAATGAAGCTATAAAATATATAGATAAATCTTCATATATTTTAGAATTTGTAAAGTAATGATTTAATGATCTTTAAATATATCTTATATTAATCTACAGAAAATTACGATTGTAAAAATGTGTAGCAATTTTAATCGAAAATCTTTTAAATATATCTAAATTAAAGAAAATGTAAAAACGGGTTAATATTTTTTGAGGCATCAGTATTACAGTATCAGAAAGTAAAAATACCTTATAATTTATCAAATAATTAAATTTATTGAGTTATGTGTTACTTACACAGACAAGTATTAATTAGAGGTCATTAGCTAATTTACAAATATCAAGCCCTAAATTACAAAGGCAAAGCCTTTGTAGGCATTGTCCTCATTATTTTACTTGTAAGTCGTATTCTTTTTTATAAACCTTTAAATGGACAAAATAAATCCATTTATTGGTAGGACATTCTGTTTTATTTTATTTTAAATATTAAGATAAAATACTAAATGATTTGATTATTTTTGAACAAAAATCTGATTTATATAGAACTTAACATTATGGTATCAGTTTAATTATTATTACGGTATTTAAAAAGTTTTTGAAGTAAAAGACACAATTATAGTAAAGCACAGGAATAGAAAAATTGTTTAATTAGTAATAATAATATATTTAAATTTTTAATTCGATCTATAATAAATTTTTTATTCAAAACTTACGTTTTTAAACTTTTATAAATTGCATTTTTATTGCTAATGTAATTACTATAACCCAAACATACACTTTGCATTAAATAGGGAAGTATATAAATTTTCACTACGTTTATTTCCATTTGCGATGATTTATAAATTTATTTTACATCGCTATACAAATCAGATGCTTTTACACCCATTTTGAACTCAAATTGTTCTTCAAATATGATAATTCTCTGAATTTTTAAAGCCCCTCTTATAATATAACAAAAGAAATCCGAACAATTTTAATATCAATTGGTTGGGCACAAAATACAAAACAACAGGGACAATGTGTGACAAATCGTTATTTTTCTGAATGTTATTTTTATGAATCGTTTTGATATTTTATTTGCACGATTAGAGATGACAATGAATAAATAATTATGATTTAAGTACAACATTCCATTGGTAGCTTTATTAATAGCATTTAAAGGTAAACAACTATAAATAATTTAAATTATCTAAATGAACTCATTATTACACATTAAGGGCATAAATTTTGTTTAATAGTGTAATTAGGAAAATTGTACATGCCCCAGGTATTTTTTCCTTTTGATGATCTTAAGTCTTTCTTGAGAAAATTTCATTAAATAATACAACAATACTTAGTTCCTAGCATTTCAATTCTGACGAAACAAATGCACACCCCACAAACGCAACTTAATTATAACCGTTACAATAATAGCACAAAAAATATAAAAAGCATTTAATTATTCAACGCTTAAATATGAATATAAATTAGAAGACAAAAGAAGGAATCTTTTGAAGAAAGCATTTTTCCTATTTGGTGTAATTTAGTTAAATAGTATATTGAATTTGCACGCAGTTTTAATGTCACCACAAATGACATGGCGTTCTAAAAATTTCTCACTAATAATTATATGAACACGTTTCAACTAATTTAAAGAAATTTTCATTTGCAACTCGAGTGTGGCGTGATTTCGAGTCATTCCATTCAAAAGCTACAAATGTATCATTTTAAATTGCGGAATAATATTTTTTAATTACCTCGATAGAATGTTCATCAACTACGACCTCAGGAACATTTAACTCGATTTGATGCTTTTATTTCTTAATCTATCACGCGGGAATAAATCGCCGATTACTTTACTTCAAATCTAATAAAAATATTGGAATAATTTCTGAAGATCGTTTGGTTTATGTGACGGAGAAAAAGAACACCGAACGCGTTTCAGTTTTTCTTATGAATATATTTAATGAAGAAACTATTTATTACGTGTTGAAGTTATTCTCAACATTAAGCATATTTGGAAATTAAATGCCTAATTACAGCGATTTCTTAAAGCGACCATCTTATCTATATTTCTAAATTTTAAAAAATGAAAAGTGTACCTTTGATGAGAAATATTTCTTATAAAATATATCTCTTAATAGTGTGTATAATAGAGGTATAAATACTGACATGAAATTTATAAATATTTAATTGCATGCATAATGAAGCTATACAATATACAGATAAATCTTCGTATATTTCAGAATTTGTGAAATAATGGTTGATATAATAATCTTTAATTATATCTTACATTAATCTATAGAGAAATTATGATTGTAAAAATGTATAGCAGTATTTATCAAATACATTTAACTAAATCTAAATTAAAGAGATTTAAAAAAAAAAAGTTAACATTTTTTGAGACATCAGTATAATTAGAGAAAGATAAAATATCTTAATACTTATCAAATAATGAAACGAAATGGGTTTTATGTTTTACTGATATAGACAAATGTTAATTAGAAATCATTAGTTAATTTATAATTATCAAGCACTAAATTACAAAGGTAAAGCTTTTATAGGCATTGGTTCACCTCATTTTTTTCTTGTAAGTTGCATTCTTTCTCATAAACCTTAAATGTCCCATAGAAACGCTTTAATCGGTAGTACATTCTGTTTCCATTTTAATTTAAATATTTAGGTAAATTACTGAATAATTTGATTTTATTTGAAAAAACATGATTTTTCTAGAGACTTAACATTATTCTATCAATATAATTATTTTTGATACATATAAAAATTTTTAAGTAAAAAGGCACAGAATTGGACAATGTTATTCAAATTAAAACTTGTTCGTGAAAAAAAAGTAATGTCAAAAATAAAAAACAATATGAAGGTTAAGTGAGACTGAGAGAAAACCAATGACCAAAAATTTGCAAAACAAAAAAAAAAAAAAAGCAATAAATTGTAACAATCTGGTGCAATAAGAATACTATCTGTGGCCTAGACGAAAATAGAATAAAGAGAACACAAAATAATAGTGGTAAATATCATTTGATCTTCCAGGGTTGTGACAAAAATCAGTAATTGAAAATGTCTAAACAAATATATTTAATCAAATATTTTGGTACTCATAGATATTTGATATTGTGTGAATCAAAAGAAAAAAATTATGATTGTATAGATTCTGTTTTGAAAATGTTACAATGTTACCACACTCAAAATATTTATTTAATTACTAAGGCAGGAAGGCCATATACAATATGTTGATAATTTTTCATCAATATTAATTTTCAGTATTATATTTGCCAGACACAAAATATAATGCATATCCATATTTTTTTTTTTAAACTACGCTCTTTCATGATGTTCAATAACAACACCAAAGTATTACAGAACTTGATGAACAGAATTGTTTATTAGAGTAACATCTCTAAATCTAATAAACGCTATTTCAGACAATAGATGCAGAAAATTACAACAAAAAAGTAAGAGGAAAGGGGAAAAAAAATGTTTTCCAGTAATGGTAAAATAATGGAGAAATGGAATTTTGATTTAATCATTTATGGTATTATTGGATTTTTCTACCAACATTCTTTTTAATTTAATCAGTTCTTGGAATTTCTGCCTTTGTCCATTAAGAACTAAGAAATCCTTTTGCTTTGTTCAGTCATTTACTGAGATCCGAGAAAATTGCGAAAAACAAAGAAGATTATTGGCATTGAGGAAGATTTTATTCCAGGACCGATTATGATTTAACATTATTCATTCTTCTGCTGAAAACCCATATAACGTCTGGAAATTACATTGAAAATTAGATAAATTGGAGTTACCACAACCAAAAAATCATTACTTTCATTATACAAACCTATATTCCAATTTTGCAAATTTGTGGCGTTGCTTTTTCCCTAAAAATATTGTGGATTTCTTTTTGAGGAAAATAGGTATTAATTAAATTTAAAAGCTTAATTAATAAATATTTTTGTTTTAGTGAAATAAATTAAACCTTTTTATTTATAAAATAGTTAACGAAAAGTTATTTTAATAATAAGCAAATCCTTTTATCACAAAAATTTTCTCAATTATTCAAACTATTATTATTATTTTTTTCTCAATTATTACAAAAAATTGTACAAAAATAATTTTTAATTAATTTTTAGTTTAATATTTAATAAATTAAAAAATATTACTAATTTTTAATTAGGTAATTATTAAATACGAAATATTATTTAATAATAATAATAATTTTTTTTTTTTAAATTTAAAGTATTGTGATTTAATACTTATCGTTAAAGTTTTAAAATTTAATTAAATCATAATCATAAATAACACAAACTAAACAAAACGTTGCTTAAAAAGTTCGATCTTTAACTATTAAACTTAATCTAACTAGGATCAATAATTAATAAACACGAAATGAAGTTCAATAATTTTCTTTTGATTATTATGTGTCTTTGTGTGAAAAATTATTAAAATTATGAATTTTTATCTAGTAAGGTTACATTTTTTAAGTTAATCCGTAGCATTCATGCTTAAACACATTCATTATTAATATATTTTGATTTTATTGTTTAAATAAATAAATACCATATAATATTATGCAATATCTGTCAAAAAGTTATTAACTGATTTATGCTATTTTACGAATACAGAATGAGTAGTCACTGACATTAATCAATTTACAAAAATTAGAAATACAAATTAGTCTCAAATAATCTCCCAAATGCTGCACTATTGTTTATGTAAATTTCTAAAATAATGCGATAATATTTAAGAAATATAGAAAAAAACATTTCTGTGGACTGTATGTGACTGACTATGACTTTGAAACTTTTTAAATTTGAAACTGATTTTTTGAAATTTTTTTATATACAATTTGAGCAAAACTGAAAATTGTTTAAAATAAAATAACCTTTTTTGTCCCAAACAACGACTGTAAAAATATTTCAAAATAGGTCCCCAAAACTTCAAAATTATTTAATTATTTTAGTATATCATTTTTAAATTTCAGACTTAAGTTGGGAGAAAAATCGAAAAGGCCACCTAAAATACAACTGCAAACCCTGAGAATCGATTAGTCATGAAAATAATTTTATAGATGCCAACAATAATTTTATCACAACATTTGTTGAATGATCCGATATCTGATTGCCAACACTGATAAAGATTGATAGTTCTAGATGCGCGCGTATTTAGAAATGTGGAGAAGTATTATTTAATAACGACAACTCGTGGCCATCATGATCAAGTCACTGTGGCCAGTCCAACGAATTCAATGAGATTCTAACAAATACTTTTCTGAAAGATTCTAAAATCGCATTATTGCACCATCACTCCATGCTTATGCATCACCAAATACACAAATTGCAATAGCTCTTGTTGTTGACTTCCTAATCCAATACACTAGGACAATAGGGATTCTCACAATGACTACAGTCCATTGGCCAAGCAGGTATCTCAATTGGCCAAGGCGGCCATGATGTCTGTAGATGAGCTGTTGCAAGGTAAAGGAATAATTAGCGAATAATAGAAGCTTGTACAAATTCGGGCAATTGTCGATGGAAACAGATAGTACATGTTAGTGCAAATGGGGAGGAAACTCAGGTGTCAAAAATGTGTGTACACTTGACTGAATATGCTTTGAAGACGGGAGATCAATTCAGTATACGAAAGACTGGAAGGATCAATTGAGTATAATGAAGCTATATAACAACAGTTTTGTGGTAGATTAATAAATGAAATTTTCCTGCCACTTTTCATGATATCGTATTGAGACTCTCAATGTGGTACCATGCAAGTTTCCATAATTCGAAATAATTGCTGATGTTCATCTGATACTGCGTTTTGCTGTAATAATATGAAAACTCACATTATCATAATGTAGTGTGTTAACCATAACGCCCACAAGTTCTTATTTGACAGATCTTTCACATATATATGAAAATAATCATACAGTTGTACCCCTTTGGACTCACGTTGTTGTTCAAATATAATATTTCAGCAAATATTTTAAAGCCCACTTATATGAAAAAAAAATCCGAACAATTTTGATACGAATTAGCTGGGAAAAAATACAAAAAGAACAGGACAATGTGTGACAAATTTGTGTTTCTTTAAATGTTATTTTTATAAATTGTTTTGATATTCCATTTGCACGATTATAAATGACAATGAATGAAAAATTCTGAATAAAGTACAACATTCATTTGGTAGATTCATTAATAGCATTTAAAGGAAAGCGATTATAAATAATTTGAATTATCTAAATGTATTCATTAATCCACATCTTACCCCTTTCTTCAGAGAATTTCATTAAAGGAAACAATACTTAATTACTAGCATTTCAGCTTTCATTAAACAAATACACATTCCATAAACACAACTTAATTTTAACCGATACAATCACAACAACGATATAAAAAAAAGCTAAAAAGCATTTAATTATCCAACGTGTAAATATGAATATAAATTAGAAGACAAAAAAAAGGAAGCTTTTGAAGAAAGCATTTTTCCTTTTTAGTATAATTTAGTTAAATATATATTGAATTTGCACGCAGTTTTAATGTCACCACAAATGTCATGCCATTCTAAAAATTCCCCACTCATAATTATGACCACGTTTCAGCTAATTTAAAGAAATTTCCATTTGCAATTCGAGTGCGGCGTGATATCGAATCATTCCACTCAAAAGCTATAAATGTATCATTTTAAATTGCGGAATAATATTCTAATTACCTCGATAGAATGTTCATCAACTACGACTTCAGAAACAGTTTAACTTGATTTGATGCTTTTATTTCTTAAACTATCACGCGGGAATAAATCGCCAATTGCTTCGCTTCAAATCTAATAAAAATAATGGAATATTTTCTGAAGATCGTTTGGTTTATGTCACAGAGAAAAAGAACACGAACGCGTTTCAGTTTTTCTTACGGACATATTTAAAGAAGAAAGTATTTATTACATGTGGAAATTATTCTCAACATTAAGCATATTTGGGAATTAAATGGCTAATTACTGCGATTTATTAAAGAGACTCTCTAATATACTTTTTCTAAATTTCCAAAAATGAAAATATTAAGAAGTGTATCTTTGAAGAGAAATATTTCTTATAAAATCTTTATTGTGTGTGTAATAGAGCTATAAATACTGAGATAAAATTTATAAATGTTTAATTGCATGCATAATGAAACTATATATGTAGCTAAATCTTCGTATAATTCAGAATTTGAGAAATAATGGTTGATCTAATGAACTTTGAACATATCTTACATTAATCTTCAGCGAAATTATGATAGTAAAAATTTATGGCAATTTTAATCAAAAACTTTTAACTACATCTAAATTAAAGAGAATGTAAAAATGGGTTAATATTTTTGACCAGTATAATTAGAGAAAGCTAAAATATCTTAACATTTATAAAATAATTAAACTTAATGGATTATGTGTTACTAATGTAGACAAATGTTAATTAATAGTCATTAGCTAATTTAGAATTATCAAGCACTAAATTACAAATGCAAAGTCTTTGTAGGCATTGGGATTCCTTATTATTTTCCTTATAAGTTGTTTTCTTTCTTATAAACCTTTAAATGCCCGAATTGGTAGTACCTTCAGTTTTATTTTATTTTAAATATTAAGATAAATTACTAATGATTTGATTATTTTTGAAAAAAAATCTGATTTTTATAGAACGTAACATTATGCTATGAATTTAATTATTTTTGTAATATTTAATTTTTTTTGAAGTAATAAGACAATTATAATTATTTTTGTATTTTTTTTGTCGAGCCTCAATAATTTGTGTAAAAAACCTTACTTTAAACAAACTTTAAAAAATTGCACTTGTATTGCTAAAGTAATTACTGTAATCCAAACAAATACTTTTGCATTAAGTAGGAAATATATAAATTTTTCACTGCATTTATTGACATTTTGGGATGATTTATAGATTCAATTTACTACTAATATCATATAAATCATAAACATCGATATCCATTGCAGATTCGAGAAATGGTACTGTTAAGGATCAATTCCTTCAGATCACTGCCACCCCCAGTTAACACTATGTCCAAAAGTTTCCATCACATGAATCGATACCACAGGTTTCAGGTTCGAGTCCCGGCGGTGCCATGGATGTTTGTAGTGGTTCGAATCCACTTTAAACCGTAGGTCCCGGTCCTAATAGGATCGTAGAGCGTTGCGGGGGCATTGTTACTCCGCGTCCGTGGCTTATCTTCAAGTTACACGCGCCCCCTGGGTAATGCAAAGTGAGTACGTCTGTGTAGCGCTTGCCTTAAGGCATCCAAGACCAAGCTGTCTAAGTGTTTGCCAGCTGCATTAGAACAAAAAAATATATCAATGAAAAATTGGACATTGTTAGTCAGATCAAAACTTATTCGTAAAACAAAAGTAATGTGAAAAATAAATAACAACAAAAAGGACAAGTGAGACCGAGAGAAAACTAATGACCAAAACTATGCAAAACGAATAAAGGCGAGGAGTTGTAAAAGCTGGTACAATAATAATAATATACGTGTCCTAGACGAGAATAGAGTAAAGAGAAGACAAAAGAATGATCGTCAATATCATAAGATCTTCCCGGGTTTACTACAAAAGTTAGTAATTGAAAGTGTCTAAACAAATATATTGAATCAAATATTTTGGTACTCATAGATATTTGATATTGTGAGAATCAATAAGGAAAAAAAAAAAAATCATGGTTGTAAGAGACTGATTCTGTTTTAAAAAGCTACATTGTTGCCGCGCAAAAATTCTTATCGAATATATAAGGCAGAAATGCCAGATACAATATGCTGATAATTTTTCTTCAATATTAATTTTCAGTATTATATTTCCCAGACACAAAATATGATGCATATCCATAATTTTTTTTTGTAAACTACGCTCTTTCACAATGGTCAATAATATCACACGAAATATTACAGAACTTGATGAACAGGAATTTTTATTAGAGTAACATCTCTAAATCTAATAAACGCTATTCCAGATAATAGATGCAGAAAATTACAACAAAAAAAAAAAAAGTAAGAGAAAAGGAAAAAAAAAAAGGTTTTCCAGTAATGGTAAAATAATGGAGAAATGGAATTTTGATTTAATCATTTATGGTATTACTGGATTTTTCCACCAACATTCTTTTTTAATTTAATCAGTTCTTCTTGGAATTTCTGCTTTTGTCCATTAAGAACTAAGAAATCATTTTGCTTTGTTCGGTCATTTACAGAGATCCGAGAAAATTGCGAAAAACAAAGAAGATTATTGGCATTGAGGAAGATTTTATTCCAGGACCGATTATGATTAAAAATTATTCATTCTTCTGTTGAAAACTCATGTAACGTCTGGAAATTACATTGAAAATTAGATAAATTGGAGTTACCACAAAAAAAAATCATTACTTTCATTATTTAAACCTATATTCCAATTTTGCAAATTTGCAACGTTGCTTATTTCCTAAAAATATTGTGAATTTTATTTTGAGGAAAATTCGTAATACATAATTAAATTTAATGCTTTGTTAATAACTATTTTTAGTTTTAGTGAAATAAATTATGCTTTTTATATATAAAATAGTTAACGAAAGATTATTTTAATAATAAACAAATACTTTTACGATAAAAGTTTCTTAATTTTCCACAATAAATGTAGAACAATATATATTATTAAAACACAAAATTGTAAAAAAAAATTTAATTTTAAAATTAATTTTATTTAATATTTAATAAATTACTAATTTTTAATTGAGTATAAGCAAATATTGCTGAAATACTCAATCTTCAATTCAAAAATTCAACTATTAAACTTAATATAAATGTCATCAATTATTTATAATTATAAAATTCACTAATATTCTTTGATTATTATGTTTGTTTTGTGTAAAAAATTAGTAAGATTATAAAAATTTTATGGAGTATGGTTGTAGTTTTAATAAATTCTATACATTTATGTTTAAAAACAATTAAAATTAATACATTTTTTTTTTTTCTTATTGATTAAATAAATAAATTTCAAATAATCTTATGGAGTATCTGTAAAAAATTATTAACTGTTTTATGTTATTTCATAAATACAGAACGAATTATATACAAAATACGGCAATCACTGACATCACTGAATTTATAAAATTTACAAGTTAGTTTACAAGATTCTCCCAATTACTGCACTATTTAAGTTAAATTTCCAAAATACTACGATATTATTTTAGAACTACACTAAACAGAACCGATATTGTAGCCTGCATCTGACAGACTGGGATATAAAAAGTATTTAAGTAAAATTGGAAATTGTTTAAAAAAAAAATAATATTTCTTCCCTAAAAATATTGTTAAAACATTTCAAAATAAGTCTTCAAAACTTCAAAATTCTATTATAATTTTTCAGTATTATTGTATTTTTAAGTTTCAAACTTAATTAGAGAGAAATTTCTCTGAAGGCCATTTAAAATATAAGTACTCTCAATGAGAGTTCATTAGTAATGAAAATATTTTTATAAATGCCAGCAATAATTTTTATCAAAAAACTAGTGAATGATTCGCTATCTGAATGTTAACATTGATAAAGCTTGATAGATCTACATGCGCATGTTTTGAAACATGGAGAAGCACTACCTAACAACGAGAAATTGTGGCCATCATGATCAGTCCAATGAATTCAGTGTGATTCTAACAAATACTTCCCTGAGAGTTTCTAAAACCGCATGCTTGCACCATCACTCCGTGTAGATGCATCGCCAATTGCACCGAATTGTAATAGCTCTTGTTGTTGACTTCCTAATCCAATGCACTAGGACGATAGGAATTCTCACAAAGACTACATTCAATTGGCCAAGGCAGGTAAACCATGATGTCTGTAGATGAGATGTTTGCAAGGTAAAGGAATAATTAACGAATAATATGAGCTTGTACAATTAGGGAAATTGTTGATGGAAACAGAGAGTGTATGATGGTGCAAATGGGGAAGAAACTCCATGAGTCAAAAGTGTGTGTACACTTGACTGAAAACGCTTTGAAGACGGGAAGGACCAATTGAGGATAATGAAGCTATATAACGACAGTTTTGCGATATATTATTAAATAGATTTTTTTGTTACTTTTCATGACATTATATTAAAACTTTCAGTGCAGCAGCTTCACCAATTTCCACAATTTACTGTAATTCTTAATGTTTACTCGATACTCCTTTGTGCTGTAACTATATGATATCTCATCGATTATAACCGATAGACCGCAGTATGTTAATCGAAATGGTCACGCATTCTCCTTGACAGCTCTTTCCTATAAATATGATAAGTATTTAGTTACATCCACTTTGGGCTCAAGTTGCTGTTCAAATATAATAATTCACTGAATTTTAGAGCCATCTTATATTATTACAAAAAAAAAAAAACTCCGAACAACATTGATACGAATTAGTTGGGCACAAAATAAAAAAGAACACAACAGATGTAAGACAAATTTTTATTTCTCTGAAGGTTATTTTTATAAATTGCTTCTATATCTAATTTGCATGCAGAGAAATGACAATGAATAAAAAAATCGTGATTAAATTACAACAACATTTGGTAGTTTTATTAGCAGCATTTAAAGATAAGAACTTATAAATAATTTAAATTCTCTGTTAATATGTAATAAATTCTGTTAATTTGTAATAATGAATTCATTATTACATATTAACAGAATAAATATGATTTAATAGTGCAATTAAGAACATTGAATATGTAAAAGGTATTTTTTGTCTTTTGATGATCTTACATCTTTCCTAAAGAAAATTTCATGAAAGAAAACAACAATGTTTAATTCCTAGCATTACATTTCTAACAAAACAAATGCACACGCCAAAAACACAACTTAATTACAAAATCAAACTTAACTTATAAATTAAACTTAACTTTAAAATCGCAGCTATGCTATAAAAGTATAAACGCCATTTAATTATTCAAAGTGTAAATATGAATATAAATTAGAAGACAATAAAAAGTATTTTATGAAGAAGAATTTTTTTCCTTTTTAGTATAATTTAATTAAATAGTATATTGATTTTCCACGCAGTTTTAATGTCACCACAAATGGCATGCCATTCTAAAAATTTTCCACTAATAATTATATGAACTCCTTTCAGCTAATTTAAAGAAATTTTCATTTGCAACTCGAGTGTGGCGTGATTTCGAGTCATTCCATTCAAAAGCTATAAATGTATCGCTTTAAATTGCGGAATAATATTCTAATTAGCTCGATAGAATGTTTATCAACTACGACTTCAGTAATAGTTTAACTTGATTTGATGCTTTTATTTCTTAAACTATCATGCGGGAATAAATCGCCAATTACTTCGCTTCAAATCTAATTAAAATATTGGAATATTTTTGAAGATCGTTTGGTTTATGTGATGGAGAAAAAGAACACCGAACGCGTTTCAGTTTTTCTTATGAATATATTTAAAGAAGAAAGTATTTATTACGTGTTGAAATTATTCTCAACTTTAAGCATATTTGGGAATTAAATGGCTAATTACTGCGATTTATTAAAGAGACTCTCTTATACTTTTCTAAATTTCAAAAATGAAAATATTAAGAAGTGTATCTTTGATGAGAAATATTTCTTATAAATTATATGTCTTAATTGTATGTATAATAGAGCTATAAATACTGAGATAAAATTTATATATGTTTAATTGCATGCATAATAAAGCTATAAAATATATACACTATCTGGAAGAAAGTGACAGGACACCCTACGAAAAGTAGAAAAGTCGACAATACAGCTGACACATGCGCAATAATAGGTATCACGCGTCCAGCCATATCCTATAAATACTCTGTGGAGTCGACTAGAATTGTTTTTTGTCAAGATGCCGCCAAGGGAAGAGTAGTCTGAGTTCGAGAAAGGTGTGTTGGTTGGATTGCATCTTGCCAAGGTGTCAATTAGGGAGATATCCCGTCTCCTTAACTGCTCAAAATCAACTGTAGCACGTGTTGTGCGTCGCTACAAGACTGAGGGACACTGTCAGAACAAACCCCGAAGTGGACGACCTACAGTTCTCACCAGCAGGGACCGGCGGGTGCTCGGCAGGAGATTCGAAGTAACCGTCAAACATCCATGGATAACATCGCTAATGAGTTTAGACAAGCCACTGGTGTGGCCGTTTAGACCAAGACTCTTCGTATCGAGGCCCATAAGTTAGATTACACTAGACGCTCGGCAGCCCATAAGCCTTTGATTACGAAAACCAACAAGAAAGCGCGCCTTCGATGAGCCAAAGACCACCGTACTTGGACTCTGGATGACTGGAAACGCGTCCTTTGGAATGACGAGTCACGATTTACCCTTTTCCGTTCCGATGGACGTGTTTGGGTATGGCGTTTACCAAGAGAACGCCTTTTGCCCGAGTGTGTCGTCCCAACTGTAAAGTTTGGTGGAGGAGGATTGATGGTATGGGCTTGTTTCACCTGGTATGTGGCTGGCCCACTGGTGAAGGTTGATGGTGCGATGAATGCCGATAGATACTGTGATATTCTCGACAATCATGTCCTTCCTACCTTGTGGGCAACGTACGGTATGGATGATTGCTGGTATCAAGACGACAACACAACATACCATGTTGCAAGGAGGACTCTTGATTGGTATGTGAACAACAACGTTAAACGCATGGAGTGGCTGGCGCAGAGCCCTGGTCTTAACCCAATTGAACATCTCTGGGACGAATTGACCGTCGGTTGAGGGCCTGCTTCCCACTCGCCCACTAAGGAACTTCCTGTTAAACATTTGGAAGGAAATTCCTCTTGCCGCTATGGCTAATTTAGTGGAAAGCATGCCCAGAAGGGTTGCAGCTGTGATTGCAGCCAAAGGAGGCCTTACCTCCGATTAATGTTAATAAATATGGGTTTATGTCGTTATAGTGTCGTGTCCCGTCACTTTCTTCCACATAGTTTATATAAATCTTCATATATTTCAGAATTTGTGAAATAATGGTTGATATAATGACCTTTAAATATATCTTACATTAATCTACAGCGAAATTATGATTGTAAAATTTATAGCAATTTTTATCGAAAATCTTTTAACTAAATCAAAATAAAAGATAATGTAAAAATGAGTTAATATTTTTTGACATCAGTATAATTAGAGAAAGATAAAATATCTTAACATTTATCAAATAATTATACCTAATGTTATGTGTTACTGATATAGAAAAATGTTAATTAGAGATCATTAGCTAATTTAGAATTATCAAGCACTAAATTGCAAAGGTAAAACCTTCGTAGGCATTGGTCCTAATTATTATTTTAATTTTAAGTTGTATTCTTTCTTATAAACCATCAAAGACCTGAATAGCATTAATTGCTAATACTTTAATTTTGTTTTATTTTAGATATTAAGATAAATTACTAAATGATTTGATTATTTTTGACAAAAAAAATCTGATTTTTATAAAACTTAACATTATGCTATGAATTTAAATATTTTTCATGTTTAAAAAAATTGTTTTGAAGTAAAAAGACGTAATTATAGTAAATCAAAAAAATGCAAGAATTGTTTAATTATTAATAACATTAATTTTATGTTTTTAATACGAACTAATATTTAAAAAAATTTCTTTAATTTTTTAATTTTTTAAAATTTGTATTACAATAAAGGACAATGAATGAAAAATTGTGATTAAAGTACAATTTTCGATAAAAAAAAAAATTTAGCATTTATTTGGTAGTATTATTAATAGCATTTAAATGTATGCAATTATAAATAATTCAAAAATCTCTAAATGAATTCATAATATTCTATCATAATGTATGATAATATTCTAATTACCTCGATAGAATGTTCATCAACTACGACTTCAGAAACAGTTTAACTTGATTCGATGCGTTTATTTCTTAAACTATCAAGCGGGAATAAATCGCCAATTGCTTTGCTTCAAATCTAATAAAAATATTGGAATATTTTCTAAAAATCGTTTGGTTGATGTGATTGAGAAAAAGATTACAGAACGCGTTTCAGTTTTTCTTTTGAATATACTTGAAGAAGAAAGTATTTATTACGTGTTGAAATTATTCTCAACATTAAGCATATTTGGGAATTAAATGGCTAATTACTGCGATTTATTAAAGAGACTCTCTTATGTACTTTTTCTAAATTTCCAAAATGAATTATTAAGAAGTGTATCTTTGATGAGAAGAAATATTTCTTATAAAATATATCTCTTAATTGTGTTAGTATAATAGAGCTATAAATACTGACATAAAATTTATAAATGTTTAATTGCATGCATAATGAAGCTATAAAATAGATAGTTAAATCTTCATATATTTCAGAATTTGTGAAATAATGATTGATATAAGGAACTTTAATGTTATCTTTGCATTAATCTTTAATTATATCTAAATAAAAGAGATTAATCAAAATAAAAGAGAAGGTAAAAACGAGTTAATATTTTTGGAGACATCAGTATCATTAAAGAAAGGTAATTATTGGATAAATGTTAAGATATTTTAAACGTAATGGATTATGTTTTACTGAAATTGACAAATGTTAATTAGAATTAATTAGTTAATTTAGAATTATCAAACACCAATTTACAAAGGTAAAGCCTTTATAGGCATTGATTCCCCTTATTATTTGTCTCGTAAGTTGTATAGTTTTTATAAACCTTTAAATGCTCCAAAGAAAAGCATTAATTAGTAATACTTTCTGTTTAATTTTATTTTAAATATTAAGATAAATTACTAAATTATTTGATTATTTTTGAAAAAAAAAAATATCTGATTTTTATAGAACTCAAAATTATGCTAATAATTTAATTATTTTTGTTGTATTTAAAAATTTTTGAAGTAATAAGACGTTTACAATTAATTTTGTATTTTTTCATAGAGCTTTATAAGTTTTTTAAGTAAAACCTTGCTTTTTTAAACTTTTAAAACTTGCACTTGTATCGCTAAAGTAATTACTATAATCCAAACAAATACTTTTGCATTAAGTAGGAAATATATAAAATTTTCACTGCATTTATTGACATTTGCGATTATTTATTGATCCAATTTACTACTTATATTATAATTAATCATAAGCACATTGATGTCCAGAGCAGATTTCAGAAATAGTACAGCTAGGGACCTGTTTATTCAGGATCGCTCCCCCCTCTTAACACTATGCCTTAAAAGTTACCTATCACATTAATTATCAGCAGCTTCAAGCCCGAAGTGTTGTAAATACCATCCAATGGGTACTCACAGATACTAGATGTACTACTCGTCTACCAAAAGCGGAGGCCAAAGACATGTGCTGTCCATATACGTACAACAAAATACATGAATCAAAATATTGACATTATTTGTCAAACCAAACATATCTGAAGAACAAAATCAATAAAAAAAATGAACATTATTAGTCAAATAAAAACTTATCCGTAAAACAAAAGTAATGTCAAAAATAAATAACAATATAAAGGACAAGTGAGACTGAGGGTAAACCAATGACCAAAATATGCAAAATACATAAAAGCAGTGAGTTGTAACAGTCTGGTATGATAACAATAAGATCTGTGGTCTAGACGAAAATAGAATAAAGAGAATACAAAAGAATGATGGCAAATTTCACTTGATCTTCCTGGGTTTGGAACAAAAATTAGTAATTGAAAGTGTCTTAACAAATATAGTGAATCAAAATACTTTGGTACTCATAGATATTTGATATTGTGTGAATCAAAAAGCAAAAATTCATGGTAGTAAGAGACTGATTCTGTTTTTAAAAAGGTTACATTTTTGCCACATTGAAAATACTTATCTCATATCTAAGGCAGGAATGCCAGATACAATGCGTAGATAATTTTTCTTCAATATTAGTTTTCAGTATTATATTTCCCAGACACAAAATATAATGCATATCCATAATTTTTTTAAACTACACTCTTTCACAATGGTCAATAATAGCCGCGAAGTATTACAGTACTTGATGAACGGAATTGTTTATTAGAGCAACATCGCTAAATCTAATAAACGCTATTCCAGACAATAGATGCAGAAAATGACAAAAAAAGTAAGAGGAAAAGGAAAAAAAAAATGTTTCCCAGTAATGGTAAAAATAATGGAGAAATGGAATTTTGATTTAATCATTTATGGTATTATTGGATTTTTCCACCAACATTCTTTTTAAATTAATCAGTTCTTCTTGGAATTTCTGCTTTTGTCCATTAAGAAATAAGAAATCCTTTTGCTTTGTTCAGTCATTTACAGAGATCCGTGAAAATTGCGAAAAACAAAGAAGATTATTGGCATTGAGAAAGATTTTATTCCTGGACCGATTATGATTAAAAATTATTCATTCTTCCGTCGAAAACTGATGTAACGTTTGGAAATTACATTGAAAATTAGATAAATTGGAGTTACCACAACAAAAAAATCATTACTTTCATTATTTAAATCTATATTCCAATTTTGTAAATTCGCGCAGTTGTTTATTTCCTAAAAATATTGTGGATTTTATTTTAAGGACACCAAGTAATACATAATTAAATTTAATGCTTAATTAATAACTAGTTTTGTTTTTAATGAAATAAATATTTTTATTTATAAAATAGTAATGAAAGTTTTTTTTTTAATAATAAATAAATCCTTTTACTACAAAAATATTTCTCAGTTATCCGCAATAAATGTAGAACAATATACCATTAGAACACACAATTATACAAAAAATTAATTTTTTAATTAATTTTTAATTTAATATTAATAAACTTGATAAATTACTAATTTTTAATTAAGTAATTATTAAATATTAATTGTTATTTAATAATTATTAATTTTTTAAATTTGAATTAGTATGCTTTAATACTTATCGTTGACGGTTTTAAAATTTAATTAAATCGTAATCATAATATTAACTAAGCAAAACATTGTTTAAAAGTTCGATCTTTAATTATTAAACTTAATCTAAATAGGATCAATAATTTATAAACCTAAAATGAAGTTCAATAATGCTCTTTGAGTATTATGTGTTTTTGTGTAAAAAATCAGTAAGATTATAAAGTTTTAACTAGTAAGATTACATTTTTATGTTAATCCTGAGCAATCATGTTTAAAAACGTTTAATATTAATAAATTTTGATTTTATTGATTAAATAAATACATTTAAAATAATATTATGGAATATCTGTCAAAAAGTTATTAACTGTTTTTTGCTATTTCACGAATACAGGATGAGTAATCACTGACATTAATCAATTTACAAAAATTACAAATACAATAGTTTCAAAGAATCTATCAAATGCTGCTGTATTGTGTAGGTAAATTTCCAAAATACTGCGATATTATTTAAGAATTATACAAAAGAAGAAGCAATCTTGCAATAGCCTGTATCTCTCTGACTGTGACATAAAATGAAATTTTTATGTAGAATTTAAACAAAAATGGACATTGATTTGTAAAAAAAATTAACATTTCTTCCCCACCAAAAGTACTGTAAAAACATTTCAAAATAGGTCGCCAAAACTTCAAATTTATCCTATAATTATTTCAGTATAGCTTTTTAAATTTCAGACTTAAGTTGGGAGAAAACTCAAAAAGGCCACCTAAAATACAACTACTCACAATGAGAATTGATTAGTAATGAAAGTAATTTTATAGAGGTCAGCAATAATTTTATCACAGCATTTCTCGAATGATCCGATATCTGATTGCCAATACTGATAAAGCTTGATAGTTCTACGTGCGCATGTTTAGAAATGTGGAAAAGTATTATTTAATAACGACAACTCGTGGCCGTCATGATCAAGTCACTGTGACCAGTCCAATGAATTCAGTGTGATTCCAGCAAATACTTTTCTGCAAGTTTCTAAAATCGCATTCTTGCATCATCTCTCCATGTTTATGCATCACCAATTACAAACTGTAATAGCTCTTGTTGTTGATTTCACTAATCCATTGCACTTTCAGGACTACATTCAATTGGGTTTCAATTGGCCAAGGCAATGACTATGATTCAAGATAAAGGCAAATAATAGAAGCTATCTCCAAATTGTTTATGGAAACAGATAGTGCATTTTAGTGCAAATGGGGGGAAACCATGAGTCAAAAGTGTGTGCAGATGAGCTGTACGGAAAGGATAAATTGAGCATACGAGAGGAGGAAGGAATTGAGTATAATGAAGCTATAAACAACAGTTTTGCGGTAGATTATTAAATGCTTAACAATATGAAATCTCAATGCATAGCATCGCCGATTTCAAAATCACCCTAATTCTTCACATGATACTCTAACAATATGAAATCTCAAATTGACTATATCCGATATGCCCTAGTGTGTTAAACATAATGACCACGTATTCTCCTTTGACAAATCTTTCACATTTATATGAAAATAAGCATGCAGTTACATCCACTTTGGACTCAAGTTGCTGTTCAAACAAATTGATACATTGAATTTTTTAAAACCCTTTTATATATGGCAAAAAAAAAAAAATGAATAATTTTGATACGAACTGGGTGGGCACAAAATTTAAAACAAAAAATAGCTAGTCTCTAATAGATTGCTATTTTTCTGAATGTTATTTTTGAAACTGTCTTGATAATAACTGTCTCGATTGGATGCTTTTATTTCTTAAACTATCACGCGGGAATAAATCGCTAATTACTTCGCTTCAAATCTAATAAAAATATTGGAATATTTTCTGAAGATCGTTTGGTTACGTCACAGTTAAAAGAACACGAACGCGTTTCAGTTTTTCTTACGGACATATTTAAAGACCTTGTACAAATTAGGGCAAATTGTTTATGGAAACAGATAGTGTATTTTTAGTGCAAATGGGGAGGAAACTCAGGAGTCAAAAGTGTGTGTACACTTGATTTAATATGCTTTGAAGACGGAAGGATAAATTGGTATACGAGAGACGGAAGGATGAATTGAGTATAATGAAGCTATATAACAACAGTTTTGCGGTAGATTATTAAATGGAATTTTTCTTCCTATTTTCAAGGCATCATATTGAGAATCTCAATGCGGTAGCATCGCCGATTTCCATAAATCACCCTAATTCTTGATGTTCACTTGATACTCCGTTGTGCTCTAACAATATGAAATCTCAAATTGACTCTATCCGATAGGCCGTAATGTGTTAATCATAATGACAGCGTATTCTGCTTTGACAGATCTTTCCCATTAATATGAAAATAAGCATGCAGTTACATCCACTTTGGACTCAAGTTGCTGTTCAAATATATTGATACATTGAATTTTTAAAACCCTTTTATATATGGCAAAAAAAAAAATCTGAACAATTTTGATACGAACTGGGTGGGCACAAAATATAAAAAAAAAAAAAAGAGCTAGTCTCTAATAGATTGCTATTTTTCTGAATGTTATTTTTTGAAACTGTCTTGATAGTACATTTTATAACATTAGAAATGACAAGTAATAGAAAACTGTGATTAAAATACAATTTTCGATTAAAAGTACCACATTTATTTGGTAGTTTTATTACCAGGCTTTAAAGGTAAGCAATTATAAATAATATAATTTATCCAAATGAATTCATTGCTACATATTAAGGGAATAAATTTTTGTTTAATAGTGTAATTAGGAAAACTGTATGTATGCATGATATTTTTTACCTTTTGATGACCTTACGTCTTTAGAAAATTTCATTAAAGAGAACAACATCACTTAATTCCTAGCAGTCATGACAAAACAAACCCGCACTTCATAGACAGAACTTAATTATAACCGTTACAATCATAGCAATGCTATGAAAAATTTAAAAAGCATTTAATTATTCTACGTGTAAATATGAAAATAAATTAGAAGACAAAAAAAAAGGAAAGCTTTTAAAGAAATCATTTTTCCTCTTTAGTATAATTTAGTTAAATAGTATATTGAATTTGCACTCACTTTTAACGTCACCGCAAATGTCATGCCATTCTAAAAATTTCCCACTAATAATTATATGAACACGTTTCAGCTAATTTAAAGAAATTTTCATTTGCAATTCGAGTGCGGCGTGATTTCGAGTCATTCCATTCAAAAGCTATAAATGTATCATTTAAATTGCGAAATAATATTCTAATTACCTCGATAGAATGTTCATCAACTGCGACTTCAGGAACAGTTTAACTCGATTTGGTGCTTTTATTTCTTAAACTCTCACGCGGGAATAAATCGCTAATTACTTCGCTTCAAATGTAATAAAAATATTGGAATATTTTCTGAAGATCGTTTGGTTATGTCATGGAGAAAAAAGAACACGAACGCGTTTCAGTTTTCCTTACGGACATATTTAAAGAAGAAAGTATTTATTACGTGTCGAAATTATTCTCAACATTAAGCATATTTGGGAATTAAATGGCTAATTACTGCGATTTATTAAAGAGACTCTCTGATATACTTTTTCTAAATTTTCAAAAAATGAAAATATTAACAATGTATCTTTGATGAGAAATATTTGTTATAAAATATTATCTCTAATTGTGCGTATAATAGAGCTATAAATACTGAGATAAAATTTATAAATCTTTAATTGCATGCATAATGAAGCTATAAAATATATAGTTAAATCTTCATTTTAATTCAGAATTTGTGATATAATGGTTGATCTAATGAACTTTGAACATATCTTACATTAATCTTCAGCGAAATTATGATAGTAAAAATTTATGGCAATTTTAATCGAAAACTTTTAACAACATCTAAATTAAAGAGAATATAAAAATGCATTAATATTTTTTGACCAGTATAATTAGAAAGATAAAAATATCGTAACATTTATAAAATAATTAAGCTTTATGGATTATGTTTTAGTGATATAGACAAATGTTAATTAGAAATCATTATTTAATTTAGAATTGTCAGCACTAAATTACAAAAAGCAATTAAAACCTTTGTAGGCATTTATTCTCATTATTTTCCTTATAAGTTGTATTCTTTCTTACATACATTAAAAGGCCTGAAAGTATCACATTAATTGTAATACTTATTCAATTTTATTTTATTTTAAATATTAAAATAAATTATTAAATAATGTGATTTTTTGGAAAAAAAATCTGATTTTTAAATTTTAACATTATGCTATTAATTTAATTATTTTTGATATTCAAAAACGTTTTGAAAGAAAAGATATAATTATAATAAGGCACAGAAATTGAAGAATTGTTTGATTATTAATAACATTAATTTTGTATTTTTAACCAGAACTATAATAATTTTTTTAAACAAAACTTATTTTTAAATTTTTAAAATTGAATTTTATTGCAAAAGTAATTACTATAATCAAACAAAACTTTTGCAACAAGTAAAAATATTTCAATTTTTTTTCACTGTGTTTATATTGACATTTACGATGATTTATAGATTCAATTTACTACTAATACTGTAATAAATCATAAACACATCGATTATTTTTTACCAAATAAAAAATGTATAAATGCTTGTTTTATTCAAGAAAACACATTATTTAAAGGAATTCTTTGTTTTTGTCTTAAGTTTTTAACAGAAAATTATTCAAAAATGGATAAGACACTCTTATATGTTGATTAACATTTCAAATTAGTTTAAATTCCTTAAAAGTAATAAGGTAAAGTTTGGTTTGGTTTGTCGCTCTACGGTCATTTTTTGCACACTTTAGGCTAATTAGACTGGTACCTACAGAAAGAGATAAATATTCAAATGCACTAAATGTGCTTAAGTTAAATTTTCTTTTGTTGTTGTGACTAATCCTCAATGTCCCACAGCAGTGAATACTCCATGAGTAGTCTACTCATGGATGGAGGAAAAGGGCCAGCTTCTATTGCTTGAGTGGATCACCCTTAGGTAAAAAGTCTGATTTGGTTCCGATTTGCTGAAGAAGGAGAGCAGTGCCACCCGGAGGAATGTTAAAGGAAACAACTCCGTATTTTTCATATGATATGGGAGAAAACCTGGAAAACTACCAGTTAGTTTTACTAACAAGGCAAGTTGCTGGACAACACAAACGACTTCGAGTCTCCTCTTTTTTTGAAAACAGTCTATGTGCAAAACCCTTTTGACCTAATGCTCAATGGTGGCGCATATTACCACCGAGCCACGAGTCGGGACAAACTTTTCATTCTACATAGACATTTCTATTTATTTCTTTATGGTTTAAAACTTCTTAAAAATCCCCATTTATACATTGAACTGGCATAACTATACATAATATGAAATTAATCCCAATTAGCCTACATTTAATTAGATTCTTATAGTTTTTATTCATGTAATGACCATTGTAATTATATTACTGTGAAATACATTTCCTGAATAGTTATACTGTTTAAGAATTTAACAAATAATATTTGAATTTAAATAATTATTAACAAATAATGCTTGTTCAACTAAATAAACGATATTTTAATTTCGGATCATATTGCAAAATAATCTCAATAGTTCTGTTTTTTTTTAAGAAAACAGCGTGTCTTATTCAAAGAAAGCAGTTAAAAAGGAAGTAAATAATTAGAAGTAATAAAGGGCGATTTATTTATCATTTTTGTTTACATTTGATTGTTAGTAATTTTCACCGATAAATTGTGTGTTTTATCCACTGTTACATGACAAAGCAAATCAATTGACTGTTTAATAAAATACTAAACGAAAATACTGATATACTTGTTGAAAAATAATGAATTTTAGTCTTTTATACTTTTAAGTTTTTACCCAACAATAAATTTTATTGATGATTTAAAATATCTAAATTTTCTTCTGGCCATTAACAAAAAATGTTTTACAGTATAAAACATATATTTAACCGGTAAAAATATATAGCCTTTTCCAAATTCTCCAATTTTCCTTACAATGAACTCACTGACTGATGCCCCTACGGCGATTGGGAGAGATGGCTTTTCCATTAAAAATACTTATATATTTTTTTAAGAAATATTATTTAAATTTGATATTATAATAATGGAAAGATTGGTTTCGAATATTTAAAGTGACAAAATTAAATAAATTTTTTTTAATGGGTTTATCCTGAAAACATTCAGGAATCATTATAAACACAAAATGTATCTAGTGACAATAGTTTTTGTTATTAAGGATACTATATTTCTATTGGGATTCAGATATAAGAATAGGCATTTTTTTTTTTTTCATTTTAGTAACAGCATTTTCACGGATATATTTTTAACATGATATTTCAATATAACTTAGTTGTAACCTATGATATTATTATTGAAAGTTGTTTTTTATTCTAACTGAAACGGTAAAGTACAGGGTGATTATAATTAAAGTCCCACTTACAAAATCCTGTAAAAAAATGAAACACTCGTCGCAATGAGTTCAGATTTGAACTGTTTGAACAAATTTGAAGAAGGAGGAAAAGGTATGTCATGAAAAAGAGCTCCACCAATTTTTCTCCTCCAATTTGATATGACCATGTCGTGATAGGTGGACTTTCCACTAGCAGTGTCACAACTGTTGAATGACTTGGAAGTCAATCCGAAACAATCAAGCACATTGAGCACTACAGTTGGTTTAATGTTCAACTCATGACAAATACTTTGTAATTTCGATTCAAAATATCACTGGCATTAACTTTCTTTTTATGCCGCTTAGAGCGCCATCTATTATGAAACTTTGGAACTTTTTTTTTTAAACTGTACCGTTTCCTACTTTTTCAAGTAACTTCAGTTCAAGTTTGAACTCATTGCGACACGGTTCTTTTTTTTTTTTACACCATTTTGAAAGTTGGACTTTAATAATATTTTATTATCAACCTGTACTTGAAGGAAAAATATGAATAATTTTTAGAGTACAGATTGACTTGTACAACAGAATTTTTTTTTTTTTTCCAAATATAATTCCACTTTTTACTATTCAATTATTATTTTTATTAATTGAAGCAATTTATTATTATTTAATAAAAACTCAATTAACCTTTTTATTTATTGAATTTCTAAGGAATTAAAACCGTATTACATAAAAGGAAACCATAATTCAAAAATTAACGTTTAAAAAAAATGAATAACTAATGAAAGATATCTAACCATTATTTATGATATAAATAATGATTAGATCATTTGTATAATATCCGTTGTAGATTTAAATGAAAATAGCTTTAATTTATATTCATTCGTAGGATCTATTCCTAAAAATTCTTAACGAAAAAAGGTAAGATTAAATTTAATTAGGATATATTTAGAATAGAAAACATTTAAAAAAGAAAGAATTATAAACTGCATACAATTATTAAATAAATTTAATGTTATTTAATAACTCAATTAAACTTTTATTCATTGAATTTCAAAGAAATCCTTTTTTTTATAAAATAACTAAAATTAAAATTATCTGTCATAATTAAAAAAAATTAACGTTTACATTAAATAAATGAATAATTTTAAAAGGGAATATTAACTAATCATTATTTATGGTATAAATAATAATTAGAACAATTTTATACGCCTTCGTTGAAGCTTTAAATGGAAATAATTTCAATTTATATTCTTTTTTTTTAGCTTCTATTCCTAGAAATTCTTAAACAAAAACGGTAAGCTTAAATTTAATTAGGATATATTTAGAATGGAAAACATTTAAAAAGAAAGAAAAATAAAATGCATACCACGAATTTTTTTAATAAAGGGTTTTTCTCATTAAGTTTCAACCAGCATAACACATCTCAACAAACTTTTTTTTAAAAAAATATCTTCTTTATTTAATGAAATTCAACTGATATATAATGAAAACACCGCACGTCAGACAGTAGTTCTCAAGTTCAGCTTTAATATCTAATTAGCTAACGTTTGTTTCTAAACAGCGCACGGTTATCACTCAAATAACAATTTTAGTAAACGTTGCCAGTACAAAAAAAAAAAAATAAAATGATTTTTTTTATTCTCCCACTGAAGTATATTTTTTTGCACTAGAACTCTATGTTCATTAAGTTTTCGATCGAACACGCACGCAGGGCTACAGCAACTAAATATTTAATTACGTTTTCTTGAGATAGAACAAAAACAAAAGTATGGTGGCAAAGAAATTTGCTGTCGGTGTTTACCCCTGAGTCGTAACTAAACTTCCATGCTCCCACCGACAAATTGGCCAAGTTATTTAAAGATCATCTCTTCTGCAGCTGAGAAGGGGGGAGGTGAAGATAGAAATCGTCTGATGATGGAAGCCCACTCAGCTCCACGGGGAATGGTTGTCTACACCTCTGGTGGAGTCTTGATTAGTGGAGGAGAGAATCGGAAGATCGAATTTTCAAGGTATTATGAAGGGACGTCAGCAGATTCTATGCCCGCCCAGTGGAAAAGACATAGCTGATTGGTGGAGTTACAACAAACGCGGCCATGTTTGGTCACATCATTAGTAATTTTAAAATTTATAGTTGTATCTGTTTTACTTAAAATCTCTTTTATAGAAATCTTTCAGGTCAAACTATCTTTAAGCATAACGAAGTTTTTCTAACATCAAGAATTAAATAATTACATAAACATGCAAATGGTTGAAATTGAGTCCATAGATGGTACAAATGGACTTTAAAAAAAAAAAAAAAAATAGTAAGAGTTTTTATCTAGGAAATAATATTTAAGTTAAGTAAAAGAAACCCCGAAATGAATAAAGGAATTGAAAGGGTATGCATATCACTTTTTATTTAGTGAAATTGATCATATAATTTTTGTTATAGTTTTCTGCTTTTGAAATAAGGATTAAAAATTAAATGTGATGTTTTTAAGAAAATAAATCATTTTATTTGGCAAAAGCTGAATACTTTTTCCTATTACATTAACTATAGATAGCGAGATATCTATAGTAATTTAAAATATCATCTTGCTAAAATAAATTAGTCTTATTTAAAATAAAATTAATTAGAGACAAAATAGTATAATGAAATAAACTTGTCTTAAAAACTATAAAATATATTTATTGTTATAAATTGTTTCATTTGAGATATAATAGATATGGAAACGTAAATCATTTGTAATAAAATAAATTACTCGTAACGGTAAATTGTACATTTTTTTCTAAATTCAGTAAACGCTAATATATTCCCTGAGCAGCTTCTTCACTTTCTTTATGAAAAACATTTTTCAAAACATAATTATTTTTCACATTTTATGAAAGATAATATGATTCAAAAGAGCAGAATAAAATAAATAATCGATGCAGTCAAAAATGAGAGACCAATAGAAAGTTAAGAAAAAAAAAGTGGTTTTCAAAAGTGTAGTTGACAATTATATTTTCGTATAACTGATGAATCGTCGAATATTTGCACATCTTTCAAATATTAACCTGTCTGTAAATTTTAACTATAATTTAAAAAAAATCTGAAATCTTACTTAGTATTAGTCATACATATAGAGAGAATATATTATTTGAACATCGTTAACGTGAGAATATTTATTTTACTTATTTACTTACAGCCAATTATTCATAGAAACAGGAAACAATGGATAAATTCTGAATTAAATTCTTCTTAAAGAATTTTGTTTTTATTTGAAAAAACATTAAAAATTAATTTAGTGTCATATGCATAGGTATAGCTAAATTAATATTTAAACATCAATTTGCGTCAAATTTCAATTTCCTTGATATATTTTAAAACAACATCCCATAAATGCTGAGCAGTATACATTTAAAAATATATCGAAAAATATTTTTTATAGAAGAATTAACAATGTTATTCAGTTACATGCAGGATAAAAATTCTTATTCAGTTTTGTAAAATTTATCAATCACCACAAATTTACAGAGGCTATATATTTGGTTTTCATTCAAAAGTTGATAGTTCTACGATATCTAGAGGCAATAAATATGCATTTGTTTTACGCTGTCACAATAAGATAATCTATTATATTAAATTTATTTAAAGAATATTTTTACATTTTGACATGATATTACAAATGATATTAAACAAATTTTACAGACATATTTTTCTGCTGATAAAATATGTTTTTCAAAAATATTTAGAAACATTATTTTATAAATTCATTTGTAAGTAAATATATTTATATTAAAAATCTCTTCTAGAATATATAGACTCAAATAGAATATAAATCGAGTTCCTTCCAAAGCTAAGGATATAGAACTAGTTCCAGAGAAGAAATAGATCTCTTAAGCTTATCAACTGTCCGCAATGGTAAACAGAATGATCTGGAGACGGATAAGAGACGGTCTATTATCTTAAATCCACGAAAGCACTTTGGGTCAATTAATTCACTTAATTGTATCAGCCAAGTTTTCCTGCCTTGACCATAAGGTGATGCTATTTTGGCAGTTAATCCAAGGAATTTGCGTGCTTTATTACATGCATAATGATTTAAATTTCTGTTTTCTGATTGTTTTGATTTAAATTTATATTTCTGATAGTTTTGATTTAAATTTATTTTCTGATTGTTTTGATTTAAATTTATTTTCTGATTGTTTTGATTTAAATTTATTTTCTGATTGTTTTGATTTCAATTTATTTTATGATTGCTTTGATTTCAATTCTTTTCTGATTTTGATTTTAAAAAAATTCTGATTGTTTTCATTTAAATTTCTTTTTCTGGTTGTGTTGATTTAAATTTATTTTCTGATTGTTTTGATTTAAATTTATTTTCTGATTGTTTTGATTTAAATTTATTTTCTGATAGTTTTGATTTAAATTTATTTTCTGATTGTTTTGTTTTAAATTTATTTTCTGATTGTTTTGATTTAAATTTATTTTCTGATTGTTTTGATTTCAATTTATATTTCTGATAGTTTTGATTTAAATTTATTTTCTGATTGTTTTGATTTAAATTTACTTTTCCGATTGTTTTGATTTCAATTTATTTTATGATTGCTTTGATTTCAATTCTTTTCTGATTTTGATTTTAAAAAATTCTGATTGTTTTCATTTAAATTTCTTTTCTGGTTGTGTTGATTTAAATTCCTTTTCTGATTGTTTTGATTAAATTTTTTTTTGATTGATCTGATTTAAATTTATTTTCTGATTGTTTTGATTTAAATTTATTTTCTGATTGTTTTGATTTAAATTTATTTTCTGATTGTTTTGATTTCAATTTCTTTTTGATTGCTTTGATTTCAATTCTTTTCTGATTTTGATTTTAAAAAATTCTGATTGTTTTCATTTAAATTTCTTTTCTGGTTGTGTTGATTTAAATTCCTTTTCTGATTGTTTTGATTTTAAAGTTCTTTTCTGATTGTTTTGATTTAAATTTTTTGATCTGATTTAAATTTCTTTTTTGATTGTTTTGATTTAAATTTATTTCCTGATTGTTGTGATTTAAATTTCTTTACTGAATGTTTTGATTTAAATTTCTTTCCTGGTGGTTTTGATAATTCCATTCATTTTGTTTTAAAATAAAATAAAACACATCAGTATAAACAAAAGCATCATCTATCCTCAACGTTTTAAACGTATTAAAATAGAGGCAGGTATTGCGTTACTTCCAATTTGTTATATTTCAATTTATTATATTTGTTTTTAAAATCAATTTATTAATTTAAATGTATTAAAATTTGAAAATTCATCTTGCAATTAACTTTTTTTAATGATAAAATATTTTGATTAAATAATAATGTAAAAATGCTTCTCTATGAATAAATAATGGATAGAGGAAATGTAATGAGTTTTTTATAGTTTTTTACTAAAACAATTAATTTTAAACTATAGCTAATTAGTATGAATATGTTACATAAGTTAATAGAATTCATCAAGCACTTGTTATACTGTAACTAGAGAACATTTAGGTATATCCAATCTAATTAATAAAAAAAATATTACATAATTATGTTAGTTTATTTTATAACTATAATTATACACAAGGGCTTATATTAGCACAATTATCTTATAATATTATATATGTATATGTATAGACTGTATAGAAATATTTGATATTAATTAACACGTAAAACGTTTTTGCGCTAAAGTAACTAATTTTGCTCTTTAAAACTTTATAAATACAATTATAAAACTTAATAGTTTTAATCTTTTTTTTTTTTTTATGCTTACTATACCTATAAACTTATAAATTATTTTCTTAGAAAAAAAATTAAATGAAGAAACAAATTATTTAAAAAGTATTATTCTTTTTATATGTAGTAATTAATTTTAAAAGCTTTGATTAAATTGTTTTAAATAAATACATAAAAATTCCTTCTTAAAACAGTATTTATAAGTATTCAAAATAAATAATTCAGATTTTGCTTATACAGTTGCCTTATTTTACTACATATATAATATAAAAATATTTTTATTTCATTCACCTCCTCATTATATTCTATTTCAAGTATTGTTTTTGCAGTTAAAAAAAAGTACTTATTGAATTATGGTATAATATATTTTACTGCAGATTTTTTAAGAAGGAGCATACATATTCTATTTGCTGAACAACAAAATGTTCCTTCTGAAAGCTAAATTTCAGTAACGGCAAAAATAGAAACAAGAGAAAACAACCGTATGCAATTATATATTGAGTAAATGTGTATTGCCAAGGTACTATTATTAGTTATCCATAACTATATACTAGGCATAAATATTGTTCTTTCCCATAGACTCCCACTCCTTACTAATATATTCCTTTTTGTTGGGCAGCTATTTACCTGAAGATCTAGAAGAAAGAAAGAATTTTTAATAGATTTACATAAAACAATAGTAATTGTTTGGGAACGTGCATCATTGTCCGGTTCCTCAAACGTTTCAGAAAAATATGACAAATGAAAGTCACAAATTGCTGTCCTTTAATACCCAAATTTTCGATTCAGATGTAAATTATTCATGTGCAATTATTGAAATCTCGTGTTATTGTGGAAAATTGACCATTAAATGTATTTTTATTTAAAATGTTTTACTATTCTGTAAGATTTAATTTCTTGAGTAATAAACTGAAGAATATATTATAGAATATATAAATTATTCATTTTTGTTATTTTTTGTATTACCTTCTTTAATCACATTTTCAGTACAGCCAATGTTACTTCTATTATCATTTTGATAAATACATTAACGAAAAAAAAATTTGTTTTTTTATGAATCAGCATATACATAATGATTGTCATGACAAATAAATTTCTTTTTAACTTCATATATGACATCCTACCTACATTGTTGCTTCAATAAATACCAAATTCTACTTAAATTTCTATAATGATGTGTTTAAGTGTTTCATTTATTTCTATCTATGTATAAGGAATCTATAAGAAATGAAAAAAAAAAGTATAATCTTACTTACATACTATATCAGGAATAACATTTCTTACATGTAAATAATGTGCAATCATAGAACAAATTAAAAAAAAAGAAATATAATGATTTATTTAAATATAAATGGAATATTATCGAAAATCAAAACCTATGAATATCTACTATGTAAGTATTTCTTACAATTATGGTTATACAAAATTTATCAATGATGCATATAATTAAAATTTCTTTAAAATATAACTTAATTTTATGAGAAACAAGAAAATAGCTATAGAGAAAATAAAAAAATGTCGTTATACAGTTTGAAAACTTACTTAGTAATAGCTAATTAATTAGGATCCCGATTGCCAATGCGGAATAAATTATTGATCTTGACTCCTTTTTAAAATTCCAGATCAAATTTAAAAATTGTTTTAAATAATGGTAATTATTATTTGGGATATAAAAACAACTAATTGTGTTAATAATTAGCGTTTATTAAGATGTTATATGATTTTATTTTACTTTTATTCAAGTTACAAAAATTTAACGAAGACTTAAATATCTCAGAATGCTTCCAATGAGAATAAATTTGCTGATGTTGAAGTTTGACAGTCGATTGGCAGTAAAGGAGCTAGTATTATTAGTATGCTAACTTTCCAGTAAAATACTAAAAACATAATTTATGAGTACTTATTATTAGTTCGTCATCGAATAGTTGGTCATGAACTGTCAATCATATGTTTGATTGACAGTTCATATCGTGTGTATCACGACAAAAGTGTTAACTGGTCAAAGCAGTAGGACCCATGTCTAAATAGTTTTCGTGGAAAATGAGTTTAAAAAATTGCTACAAACTATTTCATGGCATAACTAATAGCTTCGCGAGTTAACAATTTGAGTATTGCAAAGTTCTATCCTCGGAAGTGTTTTCATTTCTTCTTATTAAAATTTTTATTTTTTTTTTGTATTACACTCTTTATGAGTAATACTTAAAAACATTTTCTATCAGATACATATACTTGTTTATATCTTGATTTATTGTGAGAAAAAGATACTTAACTTTTAAAATATTATTGTTGTAGAATTTTCAATTTTCATACGTTTTTGGGGAACTGTGTGTTTGGTGAAGCAATGTTTACAAAATACAGCCAATATAATAGTTTTGAATTTATGAACAATATTAGTGATTCAGGATCATATTTGATATTCTGATCATGAAGTATTATAAGCAGAAGACAATACATTACGAGTGCCAAATGGATATCTGAAATAAAAACAGGAGAATCAATATATTTCATGTCATTTAGGTTTATGAAAGTCGAATGTATGCATTAACAAAAATTTTGAGAATATCCATTAGGAAATAGATTTCCTTCACGCCTATGGAAATTATTCCATTCTTTTTTTTCATTGAAGATGCAGACTCAATTTGTTCATTCAAAATTTTTATGTTCCTTAGCTCATTTTTTTCCTCTTCTAGTTTCTGCAACTTTCATTTGTAATTTCTCGCAAGTTAACCATTTCGAAGATATCTCTAATGATTTTTCTGTTCTGATAGAATATTTTTATATGTCACAAATAAATTTGTCACTTCTTGTAGAAAGTGATTAAGTATTTTAATCAAACTTCAACAGTCATGAATATTTCTCCAGAAACAATTGCATACGAAAAACAAATTTAGGTAATGATAAAAAGTTAATTAATGTAAAATAAAATGATAAAAGTTAAAAGCTAGCAATGATTAAAAGACATTTCATAAGATGGAAAAAAGGTATGGAGGAAATATATAAAAGTATTACTAGTTAAATACTTATTAATTTTTGTAATTTGGGTGTCTATAGCTTGTGTAACTTAAGAAGCAAAATGGGGAAAAATGAAAAGGAAGTGATACGGAGGCTAGAATTCACAATCTTCGTATTGCTCTCTCACGACTTGAACTCAACGACAGGAAATCTCTAGACAGCGCACGTTTTAAATAAAACCATCAAAAATTGCCCAACTCGATTTTTTTCTTAAAATTGAGAGGCGAGCTCTACTAATTTAATCAGTTAACATCTTTCATATGATATGGTTAGAAATTTAATGTAATTTGCAACGGACAACATGTGAGTTTTTCCTTTTTAGTTAACTTTTGAGCGTAAATTATAAAATATTATGAAGTTTTTATTCTTTAAGTATCATATTTTCTTGGACCATCGTGGGGCTGTTCCGTCAATGAAGTATAGCAAGAAAAAGAAGAACCACCATATTAAAAACAATTGTCTTTGATATGCATTGCATATGTCAAATCGTCATAAAGATGTCATCGTCATACTCCTCATAAATCGTCATAATATGTCTAATCGTCATAAATCATCTATACATAAATCGTCATAATATGCGTCATAAATCATCTATGCATATGTCAAATCGTCATTATATATTCCATATCGTCAATTTCATAAGTGGTTAAAAGTGTTGTCTAAAAAATTGTAGCACATTGTTTTTCCTTTCTTGCGCTTATTTTATTTGCTTTATATTTCATAACACTTATTACAGAAGAATTAATTCGTTTTATATACTTTAAAACACTTAACTATACTATAAGTCTCCACTGCAATTATAACATTGTTCGGAAGTTACTAGTATGTATATTTGCATTAATAACAAACAATATTACGCGCTTTCGCCTTAATTTATTTAATAAAGTGACCAAACATGTCTGCTAAAGAGACCTGCCATATCATGTGTCCACCACTATCGGAACATCAAAGTGAAACTTTCCCAAACAAGACCTGAGGGCGCCAAAAGCCAGTCCCAGTATTTTAAACTGAGTTACGAGTCCAGCTGCAACTAAGGTTGCGCCGGAGTTGCATTTTACCAGAAAGCTCTCTTGTTCCTAATTGAATCGAAAAAGAGGTAGTAGGATAAGCGAAAGGACTCACGAACAATGAAACAGAAATCTCATTAAATTGGGCGAAACTCTCGCGCAAGACTTCTGGACGAAATCAAAATGGAAAGAAACTTGCTTTACGAAACGGAATATTTAATGCGCAACTTTTGGAGTAATGGAGAAAATTGTATCCATTTCTATTTCTTAATGAATGCGGAATTTATGATTTAATATACATAGTAGTAGTGTTTCGTTCCCTTTGAATCTTCGCATTTTGTTCAGATTTTATTACAGTTGTTGTATTTAAGAAAAGGGGATTCAAAAAAAAAAGTTCAACGTAAAAGTAAAATGCTATAAAAAGATCTATTATTCTTAGAGACCTTCCAGTTTTTAAATAAATATTCATCGTAGTACGAGCTTTTGTTTGACATGAAAAAAAAATAACTCCAAATCTTGACAAAAAAGGATACTAATGGTTCTTTAGAAAGGGAAGGGATAAAAAAAGTGAGTTCGTAATTGTGGCAAGAGACATTTTTTTTTTTATTGTAAGATGTAGATTGTAGATTGCAGCTGTAATTACTCAATATATGAGTAAAGATAAACCATGCATTCCATAAAAAGCTATAACCTTAACTCAAAGTTAATAGATATTTCTTTCAAGGACGGATTGACCCTTATGTTAAACTTTTGGACTTTTGGACGTTTTTCGTCCGTTAGACTTTTGAGCCGATAATTGAAGAGGGAGAAATAGAAAAGGGAGTGTGTGGAGTCGAGTGAAGAGATCCAGGCAATAGGAGGGTACAACAGTTGAAAAAGAGTTCCAGGCAGTATGAGTTCCAGGACCATTAAACGAACTTGTTTTAAGATGATTTTAAAAAAAATTTGTTATACAATTTTTTTGTGTATTATGTGTTGTAGTTGTGCAGTGTTGTATTGCCAATTTTAATAAATATGGCAGCTTAACATTGTGTTTTTATTTTGAGAAAAATTTATTTTGTATCTAAGAAAAACACTGAATCAAGACCACACGCATATCTGGCTTTAAATTTTACTGCATTTCATTCGTGTTGATACGCAGTTTTATAAGCGATGCATCATGAAACAACATATCAACATGAATGATTACTGTCACGTTAAGTTTTAGTGCTGGCAAGTATTAATGATTGACTGTGATTCAAAGTAACATCACAAAGAGAAATCATTGGGTATGAGATCTTGGAAGCCATTCATGTATGCTGTGCCTGTTCAAAAGTCTATTAGTGTTGACCATAGTAATTCCATAGCTGGACATCCGTGTGCGTTGGATGTCTGTCGGGCAAGAAAAGATCGTGTCTAGTTCATTTTAGGAAAGGCAATTTTAAACAATATATATAATACCATGTGTGATTATGATACATGATATAAGCTTTTTGGCTCGTGCACAACAGTATTCGAAGGTAAAGGGCCTATCATGAATCATGTGGTAAATCCCTGTGTGCTTTAGTACACAGTGACTGCAATGATTTCTGACTGCAATGATATTTCATTAAGTTTCAAAAGAGTTACTTCCAATGTTGAGTATTACAAGAATTTTTGATAATTAAAAGCCCATCTTGCAAGAAATGCGTCAATAAAATATTAAATAATGAGTTGCAATCTTTTCTTCATTTTCAAGACGTTTACCGAGAAATTATTCTTTTTAAGGGTCCAACCTATATCAGCAATGGTTGAATATGGTTGGTATTTATACCTTGTTAATGTCACTATGGGGAAAAGCTTTCAAACTGTAATTGCAATTACGCCTGATTCACCTGTTTCTCTTCATCTAATGCTAGACGAAAATTTGAAAAGATGAATAGACACCATGTACATTTTTCAATACCAGTAATATCATTTAAGCACAATTATTTTTATATATTTAAAATGTACATGTAGTATTCAATAATATTTTTATAACCAAATTTTATATTGTTTGAATGATAAGTACATACATAACTTTCATAAATTTATCTATAGTAGTGCACTCTCTCTTCACGAATTTGAACAATTTATTTTCAGTTTCTCTTAAAATCCCCTATTATGTTGAATAATAATCAGCAAACTGCATGTCTCCAACAACATTTTTATCATATTTAACTTTTGAAATAAACTTTTAAAACCCTCTAAACATTCATAAAAAATACATATAGAACAAAGGACACAAAAAGGAAAAAACTGTTAATTAGTTTCATTTTTAAAGATTTTATTAAGATTTAATCAAAATTTATAAAAGTAATAAAGTAAAACATTATTCCTTTAAGAATTATTAAGAAAATGAAAAAAAAAAGATATATAAAGAAATTTTAATTTAATCTAAAAGAACGAAATATATATATAAGGTCATGAAATTTTAAAAAAATGGTATAATATGAAATATACAAGGAGCTTTCATATTTTAATATATAAGATAATTACATTTAAAAACAGGTTTCACAAACTTATATTTTTATAATCAAGCTAATTTTTAATTAATCATCAATGTTTTATATACATTAAAACAGTAAAAATTTTAAAAAACTTTGCTTTATATATGAAGTTCTTGTATAGAAATTACATATATATATACATCACAATATATTTTGTAATTTTTAAGAATTTAATACACTGTAAAATATTTTTTAAAATAAAAAATAACGTGAAAAATATTTCTTCACAATAGTATTTTTTAAATAAATTTCTAGAAGCAGTTTATATTGAACTTCCTATTACAAATTAAATATATTTTCAATAACTTTTAATGCATAATAAATAACTATAATATAGCACATAATCATTTTAGAAAATACTACAAAGGAAATATAACAGCATAAATATTCAAATCGCTCTTCTTATTTATTTCTAAGAAAAGGTGGAATATCTTCTGAAATTTTAAGCGTCTTTCAAAAATATAGATATTGGTCCAAGACTAGAATTCCACTGAAAGTTTTCTGTTCTCAACCTTCAATCTTGTCTCAACATAAAAGAAAAGATAAGCATAGTTGTGGAATTGTGAATTATTCCAGAATTCATGGTTATGTTTATTCAGGATAATAATACATGTTACTAGCTCTGAATACATGAAAGCACACAAAGGAAGTACACAAGAAGTTTTGAACTACTCCATTATTTTCCTTTCACAGACCATTGCATAGTATACATTAATAAAGTGCATTCTAGATTATAATAGCTTGAATTTAAAGTTTTAATAATTCCAGAAATTAAATTGTAAAATAATTTTGCATGCATAAGATTATTAAACGTGCTAAATAATTGGTATTTTCAAAATGTTAAGTAAACCTATTACATAGGGTGAGTACAAAATCTTACCCTGATTACAAAAATGTGTTATAATCGTTAAAATCGTTGAAAGTAATATAATTTTGGCACCATTGGATAGTACACTTTAAAAATTGTTTTTTTCTGTGCAATAGATCTAAATCTAATTGAGATCCAAAACTATTATTTAAATCGTATTTGTTTATCTGAAGAATAACTTTTCATGTCTGTGGAAAAGTAAACTACTACTACCACATCACACTACACTATATCGCATCACATCACTGTGTCTAGAGCTGAGTTGCTCCCTAAACAGGGGGATGATGTGGGCTAGAAGTCTGATTGGGCTGCATGATGCTCTACATTCAAATGATACCTACGGCTTAAAGTTGATTCCTAACCATTACAAACATCCATGGCACCATCGGGACTCGAACACAAACCTGTGGCACCGAACGCCAGAGTGCTAGAAACTCCTCCATTTTGGCCACTGTGGAAAGGTAAACAATTATAGTGTTGTATTTGAGGATCAGCTGATCTACATGCATCTCTTCTCCACAGGTAGGCAGCCTGATGGCCAATTAGCTAGCGTTCCGGCGCTATTGGTACCACAGGTTTCAAGTTCAAATCCTTGATGTAGCAGGGATGTTTGCTATTGGTTCGGAATACACGTTAAACTGTAGGTCTCGGTCTAACTAGCCTAAAGTGTCAAAAAATGACCTTAGAGCGACAAACCAAATCAAATCTCCACAGGTAGTGAGAGACAGCCTTAAAGTTAATGTTTGGTGAGGAGTCATGCATAATAAGGTTCTTGGGCGGTCTTTCTTCACGTAAGAGACATCAGTACTACCTTTTACTTTAACTTACAAAAGATTTTCATTGCACTTCAGTTAGGAGAATTTCAACCATAGATTATTTATCACCAAGATGGAGCACCTCCTCGCTTTAGTTCGCGAATCTTCTGAGCGAGAATTTTCCAGGAAAATGGATTGGAAAGGGATAGACTAACACCATGGTCACTTCTTTTGATTTTTTTTTTTTGGGGGGGCTATATCAAGGACGGTGTCTTTACTTCGCCAATTGCTAACATTGAAAACTGAAGACTAAGATAAAAGATGTTATGTGCATTGTTACAAATAACATGGAAATAAAGATTTTGACATTCTCTGAGTTACTAAGAATGCACACGTTGCAGTAGTGCATGTCTTTATTAAAAACGTTATAACAACACTTACAAAAGTATCACTGGTCTAATACAGTTGAGATCTGTATTAGACCGGTAACATGTGTCTAATTATCATTTTTGTTCAATACAGTTTTATAAACAATGAAAGACTTTGTGCTCACCATGTATATTTGAAATTTCTTATTATTAATACATATATTAACTTGTTCAGTGCAGGTATTGTTCTATTACTTATAAATTAATAAAATAAATAATAAAATAGTGATATTGCTGCTAATATATTTCTTATTTTTAAATTTCTTTTTACGGTTTTATAAATGTAATAAATGTGGCTCTGTATTCTGTACTAACTGTGTTTTATATATTAATCGTATTCTTTATTAACTTTTACAGCTACGAGTATAATGTGCAATCGAAATGCATTCAATTTTAAAATTAATTTGAAACTTGTAATTTAAATTATTTGTTATTGTTAAAATAAATTATTTATTTAAGTACTGTAAACTATATTATATTTTTCCTCTATTTTATAAAAGTAATTATTAGAATTTAAAATTACTTAAATAGTTGACAAATAATAATTTATTTTCAATGATTAATGCCATCTAACCGTGCTAGTATGATGTACTTAAATCTATTAATTATCAGACATCTAAAAGTTATATAAATAGTTAAAATTATTCAAAACTTATCATTAGAATTTCCTTTATAACTAGCTACTTTACTACTTTTATCACTTTAATAAATATTATCAATAACCATTCAATTCCTGGGAGAAATTGCCATTAATTTTGGATCCATGTCTGGGGCAATTGAGAATAACTCATATATTTCTCATTTGTTACCTTTCATTAACTTATTCAAATATCGCTTCAAGTCTCATGTTGAAGATATATCCGTAAGAGAATAAAATTATCTTTGACGTAAGGTGAAATTGATATCGCGTGGGTCAGCAAATTTTGGACGGAAAATCATTTTAATTAAATTTGATATTTTGTTAAAGTATTGGTAGTTAAGAAAAATAGTGGATATTTTCAGAGTTTAATTAATCTGTAAGTAGCAAACTAAATTTAGAATTATGACATATTTGGTTTGCTAAATTAAATGCACAGTATTTGTTAAAAAGTGCAACGTGGGTGTAGAAACTAAAGTATAAAAACTGATTACATGTAATGTCGTTTGTAAAAATATTATTTAAATAGCCATGTAAAGGTATATTCGATGACTTACGAAGAAATCTAAGATGAATTCATTAGAAAATCTACATTAGAATTAATACATTAAAAATCTACATTAAAATGAATGCATCAGAAAATCTACATTCGAATGAATGCATTAGAAAATTTACATTAGAATGAATGCATTAGAAAATCTACATTAGAATAAATGCATTAGAAAATCTATTAGAAAATACATATTAGAATGAATACATTAGAAAATCTACATTAGAACGAAAACATTAAAAATCTATATTAGAATGAATACATTAGAATAATCTATATTAGAACGAAAACATTAAAAATCTATATTAGAATGAATACATTAGAACGAAAATATTAGAAAATTATATTAGAATGAATACATTAGAACGAAAATATTAGAAAATTATATTAGTATGAATACATTAGAAAATCTACATTAGAACGAATGAATTAGAAAATCTACATTAGTACGAATAAATTAGAAAATCTACCTTAGAATGAATACATTAGAAAATCTATCTTAGAATGAATACATTATGAAAATCTACATGTGACCGAAAATATACATGCCCACTTCATTGTTTTAAACATATATTCTTGCAGTATAACAGGATTAAGGCGCTCTAACGTATTTTCTTCATTTATATATTTTTATACAATATTTTTTTTATACTTTTAATAATTTTACATAGAAGCAAAAATAATAATGGCTAATTCAATGATTGCATGGCATAAAAGCTGCTTAAATGTTAGAACATCATATTTAAATTAAGTAAATATATATTCTAATTATTGATTATAATATATCTGAATATTTCAGATTTAAATTTGACTTCCATGGATTAAAACAGGAATTAAATGAACCTACAATTAGATTACCTATATTTCAACCTTAGAACATATTTACCTAAAATGAAGATAAATTTTATTTATGAATGCTTAGAATTTAAACCATATACCAATAAACGTCAAATATATAGCATGCAAAATGTTATGAAGCATATATATAATAGGCGTCTGTTACACTGTACTCCCATTTTACCTTCCTATTATGAATAGACATTTAAACGATAAAAAGCCATATTATCACTTTCCCATTCAATGCTCTGATTTCGAAATACAAGATATTAGTGGATATATATATATATATATATAAAGCTTTTGTTTCCGTAACATATTTTTGTGCCTCAAAATAACTATTTAAAACATGCTTTTTATTTTGTATTTAAACAGATACTAATAATTTTCCATTACATTTTGTGTATAAAAAACCTTAACTATTTGTAAATAAATTATTTATTTACAAAAATAAAAAAACAAGTTTAAGAAATAGAATTGTAAAGACTGAAATCCCTTAAATGTATTCTATGAATAAAACAAAAATTCGATTCCCTGACTTATGTAAATACGACGAATTTATGCATTAAACGAACGGAAATGGACAAAGAGAAAACTTTTTTGCAGTGTAAATTGTTCGAAGAGTCCAGAAATCTGTTAAACAGTAAACGATGATATCAATCATTTAAAGTAAAAGATAAATAGAATATAAGCTCATGATAAAGATAAATTAAATAATAAAAAATGAAATAATAAATGAGGAATTAATAACTATTAATTTAAATAAAAAAGACCCTATTATGATTTAAAAAATTTTATTTTAAAGTAACGTTAGTTTTACCTAAATATATTTAATAGTAATAATAAATTTATTTAAATTAAATATATTTATATTTCCTAGTATAAATATAATTTTAATTTATAAATACGATATTTATTTTTACTTTTTATAAATATTTCCATAAAACAAATGTAATGTTTTTAATACACGTAACAATATAAAAAATTTAAATTATATCAACTCATGTTTGTGAAAATTGCAACACCATGAAGGACTTTCGCGAGTGAGCTGAAATTTTCAGGAAATGCAAATTAGCGCATGATATGCAAATGATTAGAATTTCAAATCCGTAGCGCATGCGTATGCTAAACAGCTCAATCTGAACGGCGGGTGGATCCGAATAAATAGACGGCTGTAGCGAGGCGTGTATGGTTATCGGTGGTTATTTGCTAGTAGTAAACGTTAGCTCAATTGCTACTTATGCCTTCTTCGACGAAAGAGAGCGAGATATGAACAAATTACAGAGTTTGAACGCGGGTGAATCATCGGCCTTCGTGAAGCTGGATTGTCTTTGTATCGTGCAGTAGCCGCTCGTGTGCAGCGTAACAGCTGCACAGTGATGCGTCTTTGGAAGCAGTGGACGGACGAGTGTTGACAACTCGGAAATCCGGGAGTGGACCCCGAAATGTGACGTCAGCTCGCGATGATAGACACCTGGTCCGCATGGCGCAGACGGACCGTACAGCTTCCTCTAGACAATTGGCAGCACAGTAGTCAATAGCTACAGATGCCTCATTGTGTGCTTCATCAATTCGTAGACGTTATTTTGCAGCGTGAACTGCGCGCAAGGTTTTTACTCCTTTATACAGGATCCCTCTCACGCTAAACTATACATCGCCGCCTGCGGCTACAACGGGCAGCTCAGCATAGGGACTGGCGTGCTGATTGGCAGCATGTCGTGCTTTCTGACGAATCCCGCTTTAATTTGTGGTACCATGATGGCCGCATTCGTGTCAGACGCTATGCCGGTGAACGCCACCTTCCGGAGTGTATTATCGAACGCCACAATGGACGAACACGCGGAGTTATGGTCTGGGTGCCATAGCATATCATGGACGATCTCAATTGCTAAGAATTGTGGGGCAATCTGAACAGCAACAGGTACATCAGTGAAGTTCTACAGCCCCAAGTTGTTCCCTTCCTTCAAAAGCTTCAAAATGCCTGGCGCTGTATTTCAACAGGACAATGCCGCCTTCATATCGATAGGACTGTTCAATCCTTCTTGCAACGCGGCAGGTACAGCGTCTTCCTTTGGCCTGTGTATTCCCCGGATATGTCGCCGATTGAACATGTGTGGGATTTCGTTGGTCGGCGTCTCGCTCGTGATCCTCGTCCTGTTGCTTCTGCAGACGAACTTTTGGTGAGCATACAAACAATATGGAATGCTCTTCCTCAGGCAGACATTCAAAATTTGTTTGACTACATGCCACGTCGTGTAGCAGCACTTATTGCGGCGCGTGGTGGCTACACAAAATACTGATTCTGATCTCTTGTTATCGTTTGTTTGCTTTGAATATTTAATCATTTATTGGTACCACTACCACTCAATTGTGTATTAAATTTCATTCGATTATGACGATTCCTTCATGGTGTTGCAATTTTCACAAACATGAGTTTAAATGCGTATTATACTTTTCCCATGGCTAAGCCGATATAAAGCACTATAAACCTGTATGCTGGAAAGCTTTTCAATTTGGTTAAAGGTGATTGGGAAAATATTCAACCAAAGGACCTAAAATTCAAAAGGGATTCAATAATTAGACGAAATATTTTTTTTTGAAATTGAATGTAAATTGCAATGACATTGTAGAGTGACTTTATATAATGCTGAATTTCATACATAACGCTATATAATGCTGAAAAACATATACTTATATATTTCTATACATTCTTATATATTTCTTACACGGTAGATCGCTACGGTGAAAGTTCCTAGATCAAAGGATATGCAAAGCATATCAACAATTACAGATACAGTAATAATGTTTAGGTACAACTATTTTACGAAGTAAGGAATGAGGTTTTGGAATGAGGAATGAGAGATAAATCTAGCTCTTAAATAAAACTTGATATAAAATTATATTATAGATTGACTCTAAGCAATGTTGAATGGCTTGCATATCTTCCGATGAATTCTGAAAGATTCTAGATCAAATAATAATATGCAACGGACATAACAGCTACTGATATAATAATAATGTTTTATAAAGACTATTTTATGAAGTAAGAATCCCAGTTTTATCGGGCAGGTAACCAAAGCTTCGATACTCAGAATATAAAATTGCATTGCAGACTGACAACGCTGAATGTCTTACATATCTGTCGATCTACTCTGAAAGATCCTAGATCAAATGATATGTAACGGACATTAACAACTACTGACATAAAAATAATGTTGTGTTGTTTTATGAAGTAATGAATGACAGTTTTATCTAGCAGGTAACCAAAACTTTGATAAAAAAAACGTGCATTGTAATCGGACTCTAAACAACGCCGAATTTCTTACACATCTGACGATCTAAAGTGAAAGATCCTAAATCAAATGATATTCAATGGACATCAACAACCCCATATATAGAAATAATGTTTGGTTATGACCATTTCGCGAAGTAAAGCATGAGAGCTTTAACTAGCATTTAATCAAATCTTTGATACCCTGAAAATTCAAAGAAAAAGCATTAATTATAAAGTTTAATGAATTGAGAAGATTCCAAAATAATTTTATAAATTACAAATCTTTCAAAACGACAACAAATAACAATGGATTAATTTTCTAATTTAATTTTCCTTTCTTATTTGTATTTTACGATTCAGCTACGCGGCATTTGGATATAATGCATCCTATTTTATTACAAATTTGAATGACAAAGAGCCTTCAAAAAAATTAATTATTTGAGACCCCATTGTATTACACTAATGGGAATTGTAATTCAATTTCATAATTATCTTAAACGCATCGAAAATAATAGAATATACTAATTTTATACATCAGGAGAACAAAGTAATGATATAACCAAATATCATCGAGCAATATTTAATTTAAATTACTCCTAAAAACAAATTATTCTCGACTCTAATGTATCGCATCGGTGGGATTAGTAATTCAATTGCATAATTATCTTTAATATCCCTAGAAAATTAAAATGAGGTATTAATTTTAATTTGATGGCTGCGTGTTTTTCAATTCTCATTTTCCTAAAAGAATTCAGTTACGCGTTTTCTTAATATTTTATTAGAAACTAATTGCTTTACACAATTGAATTTTGCCTCGCTGAGAACGTGCATTTATTTGTAAATAAATCAACCTGAGTATAATTTAGCTGCCACATTGCACTACAGTTATTGTTTTGAAATCTGAATGGATCTTTGTATGCATTATGTCAATATCTTGTTGCAATTAAGAGTGATATATAATTCCCAATCTTTATCTCCTGTAATATACAAATACTGACCATTTGTCATTGAATGCTCTTTCGTAAAGTCTTATTTTTTCATAAGAAATAGCACTGATATACTATAGAAAGTGTAACTGATAATGGTAAGTGTAAGTGTAAGTAGATAAGTGTCACTGATAAGAGTAAATAGTAACTTATATACTATAGTAAGTATAATGCGTGTGTGTGTACGCACACAAAAATATATAGTAGATTGTCTATACCTCCTTCTTCTTCAATAGCGTGACAGACCCATAGTGGGCCAAGGCCAGGCCTTCTGTCTACTGGCACAGTCCGAAACAGGATATGTTGTTTTCTTTTTCAAGCGGGTTGGTTGTCCTATTCTCAACGCTGTACAGTCATATTAACCACACAGGTAAATACGGTTTATAGTGGATTCTTAACCACTACAAACATACATGGCAAATTCGGGACTCGAACCCGAATCCTATGGTAGAGAGCATCTGTATTTCATCTGTATATATATATATATATATATATATATATATATATATATATATACAGATGTTGAAGTACTTCTACCTTGATTGGTAAAAACAATAACTACAAGTAACAATTATTTTTTTGATGCTACGCTTTTTAAATATTTTTAAATTTTAGATACGCTTTACTCGATGCCTAGTAGTACACAATATGCAGATTGGCAAAGTTTTGATCCCGTTGGAATTAGAAGTGTGGTTTACTCTTATTTATTTGAAAAATAAACAAAATAAATAAAATTATATATATATTGGTGAGAATATTGACATAACGTTTCGCATTGATAACCGGTCTGTTTGGCTAGAATGGCTTGGCTGTTTTTACTAATATGACAGGTGAATGAATAAAAAAATTACTAAAGGTAAATATTATTCTACTTACTACAAAACTAGTAAGATAAATTGTCACTTTGAATTCGAGTTCATATAATAAATCCATCAATATGTTTCACTAATTCATAAGCAAAAGCGAAGAGTTAACAAACTGAACTTCTGTATTGTCAATATAAATTTCATTGAAATATAGGATTATAATAAAATATTAATTATTATCAAAATATTAATTATTATAATTAATTATTATTACTGCGGCTTTTCTTGGGATAATGTAGAAATTTATATCTATTTATTTAAAATTCTTGATACTAAGTAATCGTGATCAATAAAAAATATAATAGCTGATCAACAGAAATATATACTATGCGGTCAGCATGTGGATAATAGAGAGTTTTTTTTGGGATTTTGGACGTCTGTTTTTTTCCCCAGAGCGCATGCTTATAGGCAACATTATTACAGATACGCATGCGCTATTTCCTATGAGCATGCGCGCTGGGAGAAAAAGCTAACGGACGTCCAAAATACGGTATGCAAAAACTCTCTACTATTTAATGCGATTAATTTGGATTACAATTCTAAATCACAACTGAAGCAAATCATGAACTAAGGGAAATCAATTAAGAAAGATGAAATAATCGTTAATAATGCAAGATTCTAATGTAGTTATTTTAAATTAAATTTTCAATTTTATAAATTATTTATGCAGTCCATCGAATGTAATGACAAGAAAGATAAATTTCTTTAACGTTAAGCTAAAATTATTATATTCTATATTATACATACAAGCATATTTATCTGTTTTTTGAATCATTAAATCATTAAAAAAGGTTTAAAAATATGGTATGGTTGATTTTAAATACCTTGGATTAAACCTTATAAAAGAAATATATTTCCCCCATGAATTTTGTAAGAAATGACATAATTTTACAGAAATAGATAGGAACTGCGAGATCCTTCTTAAGGATCTTCAATTTTTGCACACAGATATTGCTTGAAATATTTAGGAAAAGTCGTTTACCCTATTCGCTAAGATATCGCTCAACTGATTTAACACAAGTTGATTCTACTAAACGCCTTAATGTGTCTTCAACTGGGTCCAAAGGCTTTGAGATCAATTCTAATATGAAATTCAGTTAAAAAGAGATCTACTCCTTGTTTAATACTTGGGAATATCACGTTTTACATTTTTTTGTCTCAAAGAAAGATGAACACTACCGTGTCTTAGTTCATCTTGTAGCAACAGGGATGAAATTCCTCAGCTAACACCATATGAAGATAATTTTACTCAAAGTTTAAATGTGAGATGATTCCTATTGTATTTTTCTCTTTAACTGACTTCAGAGAAGGGCCATTTATATTGAGAAAGGACACATTACCTGTACCAAATAGAAAAACATTTTTGTATTCAATACACAGTTTCTGTATTCAATTCCAGTTTACTATAGAAAGTAATTCAAATAATGTATGATCAGCGGGTAAAAGACATCAGATTTTATCAATCTGACATTTTTAGGAAACATATTAGAGATGAGTTGAATGATGATTTAAGATGGTATCCCTCTTAGTGTTTATACTGGTTTGCATTTAATAATAACTGTGAATGCTGTGATAAATGAGGAAGATATATTTCATTCAATGTTAGAACATACGTTAATGTTTAGGTAATGAATTCATACTAATAAAATGAATTGCTTGACCTCACCGATATAGGCTTGTTAATGAATGGCTTGAAGATCCTGATATGGTGTGAATGAATTGTCCCAGCTGAAATTTCCGGATAAATTCCTTAATCTCATACAGTATCTTCAGGGCTAACTGAACAAACAGATGGTTCATTAAATTTCCTACAAGGTTGTTAATGAATAGGACAAGATTGTCCTTTATACTGTCCTTGTTTATGATTCATGCGGAACACCAGAGCACCAGACCAGTTTAAAATACCTCCAATAAAGGTGGTGGACATCTAAAAAGTTAAGACACCTCTGATTTTCAGTAGCATTATATATTTTAACTGTTTCATCCCGTAATATATCATTCTTTAGAGAAGACAAGTCAATAATAGGTTTCCAGTAATTGTTAATAGCATTTTAAATATTCCAAATAAATCTCAGTACCTTATTAATTTTAAATAAATTATAATAAATCTCAATATCTAATTAATGGAATTACATTAGTTAAATGCATTAGTTTAGAATCAAGCTTATTAAAAATTCATATTAAACCATTTATAGTTTAATATATTTATATATACCATACTTTTTCCCAAAATGAAATATTTAAACGATTTTCAAACCTTGATAAATAGTTAAAAGTTCCTAATTTCGTTTAATACTTCTAAACATATTGAGATCTAATGCAAATATAAGTTAATAAATAGTTATCCTTAACTCCTTATTCAAATAAAAACTTTTATTCTTCAAACGATTATTTTAGTAGTTTAAAAGAAAACGTCTTTTAAAGAACGTCCTTTTAACTCGCAATGTTTGTTCTTTCGACGACAAATTTATTAAATGGTTGAATTATTTGCAGCTTCTTGTCGTTTACGGAAAATTCTCATACTTGTGTATAGAACATGATATTTTTAAAACTAGTGCACAAACTATTTGTTTTAAAATATGAGGAATTTGCTAAAGATTTCAGCATTAATTAAAGTAAACAAACGTTTTGTTTTAAATGAAGAATTTGTTGTACATTTCGACGATAACAAACTCAGGACTAAAAATAAATATATAATTTAAAATAATGGAAAGCAAATAATTAATATATATAATTTATAATTTGAAAATGAAACGTTGTAAAAATGAATAGGTGACATGTATTAAGTTATTTATATGCTTTTATGATGAGCACTTATGTATGCATACGACGAATGAAACCATTGCCTACCACAAGGAGTTTTAGAGGTAAGTGTCCCACATTTAAGTTTCCTGTGAAATAAACTCCGGAATATTACTACTAAGAAACCCGACTATCCGACTAGCTAGACGCTTATAAATATTTTTCTTTCTTTCTAATGCAGCTGGCAAACACTTAGACAGCTTGGTCTTGGACGCCGTAAGTCAAGTGCTGCACAGACGTTACTCACTTTGCATTACCCAGGGAACGCGTGTAACTGGAAAATAAGAGTAACAATGCTCGGACAACAATGCCCCGTAACGCTCTACGATCCTACTAGACCAGGACCTACGATTTAAAGTGGATTCCGAACCACTACAAACATCCATGGCACAGCCGGGACTCGAACCCGAAACCTGTGGTACAAAGCGGCATAGTGCTAGCCACTCGGCCATTCAGGCCCCACGCTTATAAATATTGCCGTTGTTACAATTGCCCTCGAGTCTCCTCAGATCTGAAAGCGGCTGCAATGGACGCAGACACAGGAATAGACATTACTCTTCCTACACTTGAGAACATGTTTTCCTGGGAGAGTTAAACAATAATTATTCTTACTGAAACTTATAAAAATAAATAAAACAATTATTATAACTGAAACTAATTTTAGTACGAATCAAAATTTGCTCAGGGATAAGATAATATTCATTTGCCATATTCACTATGGACGATGGGTTCCAATAAGATTATATTAATAGCCAGAAGAAGACATATGAGGACTTCACAACATCCTCTCTACTTCAGTAGCCTGATGGTTCAATTGGATGGCGCTCTAGCGTTTGGTACCACATGCTCCAGGTTCGAATACTGGCTGTGGCTTGAAAGTTTGTCAATGATTCAGAATTCACTTTAAATTGTGCACACTTTAGATTAATTAGGCTGGGACCTATAAAATGAACGTTGTGATGGAGCACGCGTAGGTAGAAGTCTGACTTTGGCTCCGTGACGCTCTTACGGTCATAGGAGACCGGGACCTACGGCTTAAAGTGGATTCTGAACCACTACAAACATCCATGGCCCCTCCCGGACTTGAACCCGAAACCTGTGGCACCGAGCGCCATAGCGCTAGACACTCGGCCATTCAGGTTCCAAATTTGTGAATGCCAACGGCACGCTGTGTTCTCAGGTGGTCACCCACCCAAGACCTGACCGCGCCCAATGATGCTTGACTCCGGGGATCTAACGAGAACCGGTATATTCAGCATGATATGGCCGTTGGCAAAAAGAAACATCCTCCCGGCGGGAATCGAACCCCGGTCTCCCGCGTGACAGGCGGGGATACTTACCACTATACTACCGAGGACACGAATTATTACTTCTTATTCCCAATAAAAGAATTTTCCACTCTATACATTTATTATTTATATAGTCATAAAAACTTCGATGAATTTTATTTATTAACTTTTGATCTAAGCTGTTTCTGTTTAAAAGAACAATGCCTATCAATCAAACATATCGACCCTATACACTCTTAAAAATTGATTTATATGAGTATGTTCAATAAAAGTTTTCTTTAACACATGTTTAAATACAGATGGCTATTTACTGAAAAATTTGAATAAATTTTAAAAGCCTCCTTGTTCTGTTACATAACATTCAAGAAAAATCTTTTATCCATTTACTTTAGTTATATTGAATTAGTAAATATAAGTTTTGCAAACCTTAAAAGTATAACTGTCCTCAAATATACATTTAATATTAATATAGCACATTTTAATTCAATAGAATCTTAAACATTCCGGTTGCTTTTATTTACTCTATGAAAAAATCCCAGTGTTGAGTAAATACTAGGATGCTATTTATATTTATTATTTTCTTTTCTATAACAATTAAGATTTACTAAAAAAATAACATTTCTTGCACTATTTAGTGAGTAAACATTTAATTGAATTTATAGCAATTCAAAGCTAAAGTTATGTTTACATAAACTTACTATTACTTTAAGTTTTATATTTATCTTACTAACTCTTTAACATTTTTTTTTTCTTCTTACTGACTGACTTTTGACATTCAACTGACTTTATATGTGTAAATGTTGAATTTAAAGTGCATTTCAAAGCAATCATTTAGAAACAAAAATTTAGAAAATGAAATGATATTTGGCCAGACGTTTGACATTTTAACTTGCATGTGACTGTTTATTTAGTAGCATTATTTTTCAAATAAGTTTATGTTTTTATATGAATAATTTATTCATTATTAATTTGTAAGTAAATAAAAGAAATATATACATAAAACAATTTTGCATTTGCAATATTAGTACATATATAATGATTACTTTTTATTTACACAATGTGTTTGTATTATTGATGAACAACAAAAATTTTATTTTATATTACACCTACGATTTATATGAAGTGGTATTTGCTGTATAATGAATTGTAATATATCTGAAAAATTATATTTGATAATAATATATTGAACATAATGTTCAATGAACAAATTTAAAATGGTTACCAATTGCTTACATATAATACATATATAAATATATTTGAAAGAAAAATAATATAGTCCAATTATTATTTCCACAAGCTCTTAATAAGCATTAATTTATACATTTTATTTTCAAACGCAATGAATAATATTAGGTTTGGAGGGTTTATATTTCTTTAAAGTTTATTTCAAATTAAGAAGTATAATAAACGTAAACTATATCTCAAATAAAACAACATAATATAGTTTTTAAGAAATACATTTTGAAAATTAAACATAATTTTTTTTATCCTGACTCTTTTCATTAATAAGTAACGCTTTACATTTTGCATATATATATATATATATATATATAGATATGGTTGTCAGCAATAGGTCCAACGCTCTACAGTCATAGTAGTCCGAATCTAATGTTTAAAATGGATTCCATTATATACATATATTATATGCCTATATTTAAAATTTACAATGTGGATGAGTTATTATGTGATTATGTATCATATAGGATATAAAGTCAAATTATTTGATTGAAAACCTTTTAGCATAAATTTAACGGGAATATGTTAAAATAATTTAAAGATAACTGAGCATTAACAAGTTTCATATGAATTGTATATGTTATATGGAATGTTTTAAATGGAATGTTTTTTTAGTATTTAAATTTTGAGCTTTGATCAAATTAGCAAAAAACTTTTAATGGAGAAATACCATAACATTTTTACAGACGCGAATTTATCCCTTACACATTATTCTTTAGAAATGTTTCATTTAAAATTTTTTGTAAAGGATTCTGTGCGCGGTGCTATGCATATTGTACAACATTTTTTAAGAATAAATAAAATCTAATGAATAATTCCCTATGTCAAAATAAATAGTATTTTTCATTTACTCAATGAAAAAGATTTTGTTTCTCAGAATTCATACTGGACACATAGTTTTGTTTATACCATAACTTTATTCTCATGTCCCAAAACACTCACTGTGCTATTAAGAAAAACCAGTCTCTTCTAAATGGCCAAAATAGTTATTTTATTTTATTTGGACATTCTAGTTTCTACTCTCATTCTTTATATTGTAGCATTTTTAACACGAGAGGAGTTGTAATATTTCTTTCTCAGAGAGAGTAATGTATATACTTTGACAAGTACATAATAACAACCTATCACTCAAATTTTACAACATATAAGCAGTGTTGTGGATATTTATATTACATGCAATTAGTGTTTTCTATTACTGAGAACAACCTGCCTCTCAAATCTGATAGCAGATATTCAATGTCATGGATAATGAGACTTCATGAAATTAGCGATTGTCTGTTCGACCTTGGAGATGGAGTATATGAGTTGTTGCATTGTGATTGGTGGTAGACCATTGGCTGAGGAAGTGTCGACTTCAATGGGAAGTGAAAGAAGCTGATCTCCCCCTCTTGACGGATTTATTTCAAGGGAGATTTTTGAGAGAAGAAGGAAGAGTGTTCTGAGTTGTCTTTTCTTCTGAAGTGACTGAAAAGGGGTTGATTTTCCTCCTTTTAATGTGAACCCCTTGTAACGTCGTATATCACGCCGTGTGATAATTAAGGTCAGCAACAGAGCAGGTGATTTAGATACGTAGTAGATTCGAGAAATTTTTGTAAATAGAGTTATATATATATATATATATTATTATATAAACTATATAATGCTCATACATAAAAATTAAGGTGTTCCCATGAACCTGAAAGTGGGCTTCTTCTTGAAGCCGTTATAGGTCTTATAGGCGAGGCATTACAATATTCACATTCTTACATGTTTAGATTTTTCAAATAGTTTGCTTAAACTGTTTCAGAATAGTGTATTTTTTAGATATATAGCTTAACTCGTGGCATATTGTTTAAAAAAATGAGTAGAATAAATGATAGTTCAAACAAAGTTATTTATGGAAGCGTGCTGCTGAAAAATTCTGCAATTTTTTTTATGTGAAATATTTAGATCTTTAAGCTCTCTCAAAAGGCGGTTAACCTTGATGCTTTTATATTGATATTTTTTTCATAAAAATATTAGCATATTGGCAAGTTTCATGGATTAAGTATTAATAAAATAAATCTTTTCTGTACTTTGAAAAAACATAACACCTTTCAGAAAGCCACTTTTGTGTTTTGCTTTTAAATTCTTTTATATTTGAACGCAAACTAACAATAGATTTACATAATTAATTCAATTTCAAAACAAACATTAAAGTGAATTTAAAAAAAATGTTTTCTTCATTTCAAAACCAATTTCGTTTATTTCTAAAGCTTTTTAAAAACAAATGTTACTAAATTATTTTTACATGCATTTGTTATCTGAATTTTTCCGGCTCGCTTGGCTTGCGCAACTGTTTTGCAATTATCTCTTAAATTGAGTCAATTTTTCTTCGCAACTCAATAAAGGTTCACAGCAAAACTCATTACCTGCTTCTTTGGCTTTAAAAATTAACACACTATGCAAAAGCCTTCTTAATTGCTAATTACATAAGCGTAGTGATAAATCAATAACCTAAATAGCAATTAAGCACTCTTAGCATTATCCAAAATTCTATCTCTTAAATGGTTAAAAAGCATTTGATAGCCCAAGAGATAGATAATAACATTAAAGAACCCGAGGGAACACAGTCTTTGTTGTAAGTGTCAGAGGTAACTCAATAAACATGGTTCTTATTTACTTGTTGTCACGTCAATGTTTCAATGTTGAAAAAAAAAAATGAGGAATGGAAAGCGAAGAGAAAAAAAAATATGATTTCTTATTTAAGAACAATTTATTCTTTTCGATAATCAGAAGTTTTATTTGAGTAAATTATGCCATTACAATTAAAAACAAAAACAAAAGGAAAAACTGCTTGATTCAATTTGATTTCTAATGATTTAATTTTATTATATGTTCAGATAAAGTTATCTTAACTGAACAAATTAAATTGTTTACAAAAATTTATAATAAGCTGAAATCTACGACAATTTTTTTCTTAAGTGCATAAGAATTTTTTTTTATCTTATACAACTGTTTCAAAAGACATAATTGATATGTATATTTTCGAATTCATCATTGATATAAGATGGATATTTTCGAATACATCATTGAATATATGATGGATATTTTCGAATACATCATTGATATGGATATGATGCATATTTTCGAAGACAACATTGATATGGATATTTTCGAATACATGATGATATGGATATGATGGATATTTTCTAATACATGATGATGTGGATATGATGGATATTTTCGAATACATCATTGACATGGATATGATGGATATTTTTGAATACGAATACAATACCATTGATATGGATATGATGGATATTTTCGAATACGTCATTGATATTTTTAAACAAATTACAATTATATTTTTAAACATATTAGTACAGATTTCACCTCATACAACTAATTTAAAACACTTTGATATTGATATGAGTTTCCCATATGAAATTTTTCTGTGAAATCAGAAAAATATGAAATGTTTTGACCTAAAAACAAAAATTATTTAAATTATTTACAGATAATACAATCAAATTCTTTTTATTAAAGTATATTATGATATTTTTTTTTCATCTTATGCAAATGTTTCATAAGACATCATTGATATGGATGTGAGTTTTTAAACAAAAGTTTGTAATAAAATACATATTAGTACAGTTTTTATCTCATACAAATTTAGAAAACATCTCAGCTATTGATATGTTTTTGCATATTAAAAATTTTCTAGTAAAACTAGAAAATGATGAAATATTTTAACGTGAAAAACAAAAAAATAATTTAATTTATTTACGGGTAACATGATTATATTTTCCATTGTATATGCTATAAAATGATTCAAATAGAAAATATTTTTTCCACAATTTTATTAAATATTACCTAAATAAGTAGTGATCAGTCCCTTTACATTGCATTTCACGTTGTTAAATATCATATACACGAAAATTTGACATATCAACCTTCTGTTAATATTTAAATGTGTAGATCAACCAATTTAATCTTATCGTCAAGTTATTCAATTACCGAAAACATTTTAATTAACTACATTTTAATTAACTTAGAAAAACAAAGGAGTATACCAATCCTATGTGAAAAAACTGAAATTTCTAATTACAAACTGTACATTCCTGTTAGATGAAATAAATAGGTACGATGCTTTATTTCGATTTGTTTTTAATTAGCTTTTACTTAAATACTTCAGCGAGTTAAAAGGAACATTGAATTTTAATAAATTAATGATTACTGCAAATTTAAAAATATTTTCTTTTTTTTTTTTTTCAGCATTTGTCTAATCCACTAATGCAGCATTCTTTGAATACATATTCAATCTATTTTATTCTCTTTCAAGATATGCTGAAAAGGTAAATCAAACATCCTATATTCGAAATAGAAACTGCCAGATCTTGTGATCCACAAGTATTTCTTTTCTTATTTGTTACATGGTTGACACTTGGGCAATTTATCATACATTGAATAAACATTGCAGGACATTATAAGCAGGAATATTTGACATTCAAAACTTCTGTTAGTATTTAAATGTGTAGATCAAAAATGTAATTTTATTTTCAAGTTACTCTATTAACAAAAACATTTTAATTAGCATAGAAAAGCAAAGGAGTATACCAAATGTACATGAAGAAAATAAATTTCGAAATACAAACTGTACTTTTCTGTTATGTGAAATATACATGTACTGTACTTTATTTCGACTTATTTTTTAATATGTATTTATTTAAATATTTCAGAGAGTTAAAAAGAACATTGATTTTAATAAATTAATGATTATTGTAAATCTTAAAATATTTTCATTTTTATTTTCAGCATTCTTTGAATACATATTCTTTGAATACAATTTATTTTATTATCTTTCAAGATATATGGAAAAGACAACCAAACATCATATTCTAAAAAGAAACTGCCAGATCTTATGGTCCACAAATATTTATTTTTTGGGGATTGACACTTAGGCAATTTGCCATACACTGAATAAATCTTGCAGGACTATATACAGGAATATTTGACATTCAAAACTTCTGTTATTATTTAAATGTAGATCATATAATGTAATTTTATTTTCAAGTTATTCCATTAAATAAAACATTTTAATTAACTTCAATTTAACTAATCAAAGGAGTATAACATTCGTATATGAAAAAATATAAAATTTCGAATTACAAACTGTACATTTTTGTTAGGTGAAATAAATAGTTCCAATGCTTTATTTCGACCTATTTTTAATTAGTATTTATTGAAATATTTCAGCAAGTTAATAAGAACATTGAATTTTAACAAATTAAGATTATTGCAATTTTTAAAACATTTTTAACTTTTATTTTCAGCATATTTCTAACTACTGCAGCATTCTTTGAATACATATTCAATTTCTTTTATTCACTTTCAAGATATATCAAATAGGTAACCAAACATCATATATTCGAAAAATAAACTGCCAGATCTTGTGATCCACAAATATTCTTTTTTTTATTTTTTGAGCAGTTGACGCTTGGGCAATTTGTCATACATTGAATAAACCTTGCACATTCCAACAAATCTATTCTTTGTTCAAAGTTTCATCATTTTATATTTTTGTATATTTAGAGCGATATCAATATTTTCCATCATTTATTTTGGACGTTGTAATATTTTCATTAAAAGTGTAGATGTTTTACTGTAAATATATTTATTATTTAGAGGTAAATTTCAGGTATACGTCATTTCATAACATCAGACGAGGATATGTATCCATTTCACAAATTCGTAATTGGAATGTCACTCGTGAAAATGACGTTTTTGGCTTATTATTAATTTATGAAATGTAATTTAACAGTGGGTTTATGTTTTGACATGTCTTTCACGTCAACTCTATTTCAAATCAGTGTCAGTTTGTGAAACTCATTATGATTGAACTTAATTAAATGAAGTTTACAAAGGTTAATTGGTATTTTTCTTTTTCGTTTATTTTTTTTATTTAAATAAGTACCATTAACTAGCTTGTTTAATAAAATATTATATATATAGAAGTTTATAATAACTAATTTACTTTATTAATATCTACAAAAATGTTCTATTTGGTAATAATTGTAATTGTGTTTAATTTTAAATTATAATTCATTCCTATATACTGCAATTCTTAGCCCAACTAATTAAAACAAATATTGGGATTAACATATCTTTTGTCAAATTAATTATGATTGCTTTTAATCTTAAATTATAATAATTTCTTATATCTGTTTTTTTATATTGTTCTATTTAATTATTAATATATTTTTAAAATATTGTAGGTCTTAGCCCAATTAATTAAAAAAAATTTTTTTTATTGTCATCAACATTTCTTTATCATAATAATTGTGACTGCGTTTAATTTTAAGTTATAATAATTTCCTATATATGATTTTTATTTTTATATTCTTCTATTTAATCATTAATATATTTTTAAAATATTGTAGGTCTTAGGCCAACTTTTTAAAAAAAAAAAAAAATTTTTATTGTGATGAACATATCTTTCTCATAAAAATCGATTGCTTTTAATTTTAAATTTTAATGATTTCCTATATTCGTTTCTTATTTTTCTACTTAATCATCAATATACTTTTAAAATATTGTAGACCTCAGTCCAACTAAACTTCTAAAAATTTTATTGTGATTAACATTTCTTTCTTATAATAATTGTGATTTGCTTTTAATTTTAAATTATAAAAATTTCATATATTTGTTTCTTATTTTTATATTCTTTTTACTTAATCATCAATATATTTTTAAATATTGTAAGTCTTAGCCCAACTTAAAAAAAATTATTGTGATTAACATATCTTTCTTAAATTAATTGAAATCACTTTTAATTTTAAATTATAATAATTTCCTTTATCTGTTTTTTAAATTTATGTTCTTCTATTTAATCATTAATATATTTTTTTAAATATTGTAGGTCTTAGACCAACTTTTTAAATTTTTTTTTTTTATTGTGATTAACATATCTTTCTCATAATAATTGTGATTGCTTTTAATTTCCTATATATGTTTCTTAATTTTATGTTCTTCTACTTCACCATCAATATATTTTTAAAATATTGTAGGTCTTAGCTAAACTAAATTATTTTAAATTTTTTATTTGGATTAATATATGATCTTTCTTATAATAGTCTTTTTTACTTTGTAAGAATATTGCTTAATAATCTACAATGTATACTGTGCTTTTCCTACAAACGTAGTTAAGTTGTGAACATACATTCTCATTAGATTTTATCTAACCATCATTATTCAGAAAATTTGACGGTAATGGGTTGTTAGGTCTTACGTTTCCCTGGAGATAATGATTCCGCTAAAATGTGATGTGTTTATTTGGATACCAACAAAATAACTTCAATGTCTTTTTAAACGCACTCATTCTCTCTCTGGTCAAGACATTGTTGTTTATGAGTTATCCCAATTTACCTGCAGGAAATTTTTTATCAAACTTCACTATTTCTGAATCATTATAACCACCACATTTAAAAACGTGTCATTCTAAATTCACTCATGAAATATTATTTGTTCATGTCTATGAAAATACATTTTTAATCTCGTGTAGGTAAACACAAAAGATTTTGTTTTGGGAGAGGGTTAAATAATATAAAGTGTAATAGTATATGAAAACTCAATAGGTCATACAAAACAAAGCGGAAATGTATCTGAAATCAAAATTTCATATATTATTAATTTCTACGTTGTATTAATTTGGTTCAAATATAATTAAAAAACTTTAAAATTTAGAAGTGCTGTCTCAAAATTGTTTTCATTTCTAATAAACATTTCATGAATTATAAATTCAAATCAATATTCTTTATACCTTGATTAGTTCACTATATCAACATCAATATTTCGAAAAATAAAAATAAAATAAATAAAAAAAAACGCCGTATCAATCAAAAACATTCAAGATCAATAATAAAGTTAACACTGATAAAAAAATAATTGGCCCAAGTGGTCACAAATTTGAACATGTGCCCACATTTCACTTTTGGATAGAGGATCTAGACCATTAGTCACTCTTTTGGTTTCAAGCATGATCTCGTGAAAATATTTTGAAATGTAAACATTGAATGTATTATATATATTGAAAATATATTGAAATGTATCACATCGTTATAAATAGGCAGTGCAGCATTAAACATATGTTGTTGTTGTTGTTTCTTATCCCACTTACTCATGGCTGGCAGCTTCTGTTGTGATGGAGCACCCGTAGGTAGAAGTCTGACTTTGGCTCCGTGACGCTCTTACAGTCATGGGAGACCGGGACCTACGGCTTAAAGTGGATTCCGAACCACTACAAACATCCATGGCCCCCGGGGATTCGAACCCGAAACCTGTGGCACCGAGCACCAGGCGCTAGACACTCAGCCATTCAAGTCCCAAATTTGTGAATGCCAACGGCACGCGGTGTTCCCAGGTGGTCACCCACCCAAGTACTGACCGCGCCCAATGATGCTTGACTTCGGTGATCTAACGAGAACCGGTATATTCAGCATGGTACGGCCGTTCGCTATTACATATGGTGGTGGCTTCAACATATAGTGGTTATTTTAACGTTGACAATGCTTATAAGATTTATTAATTACTCGTTACCTTTCAAATTTCACAGAAATTTTTAAGCAGAATCATTTTTGATTTTGTGACCAAATAAAAAAAAAAATTATTTTTTTTTTGAGACTCAACATTAAACAAATCTAAAGATTAACATTGTAATGTTGTTGTTATTAGAAAATGTAAGATGATCTTTATTTTTTAATAAAATATGAAAAATGCATTTTTTAAAAATGTCTCTGCAATTTTTCAGGAAGATATATTTTGCATGGTTGTTGATTTTATTACATGATTGTTTAATCATCTCGATGTATAGTATTTTATAGTGGCATAAATCATAATTCCATATTTACTAAAGAAATTCGTTTTTGTAAATTAAATATTAACTACGTTAATTGGAATAAATGTTATTATGTTTTACATCCAAATTTATATAAAATATATATATTGTACTGTTATAAAAATTGTTCTATCACAAATTATGTTTACATAAATTTTTAAAATGCATTATATATAATATATAGCATATTGTACTGTTATAAAAATTGTCTATAAGCATTAGATTTCATTTATGCATTTTTAATCAACAAATGACTGCAAATATATATATATTATATTTCATTTGCTTCTATGATTCTTATCATTGAGTTTTCTCGAAGTGATGTTAAAATATTTTAATATTAATACTTTTAATAATATTATACATATTTTACTGAAACATTTAAAATGAATCCCTCACTTTCGAAGTATATTTGTATTAATTTAATTAGGGATTAAGATATCTATATGTAAATAAATATTGTATAATTAACTTTAAGAAATCAAAACGTAAATTACAATAGTTTGTAAATTAATCAGTTTATTTGCTATTGTCATTTTACGAACTTGTGAGTTTTAAATTGTGAACATATATTGGTATAGACAATATGTACATTTGTTATAAAATGTTTAAATATTGGCATATTCACTAAAAGGCGAAAAATAAGATTAATTTGTAATAAGATATAGCAAATATTTACAAAATTACTTAAATAAAATATTGAATTTAGTTAGGTATAATTTGATGGTAAAGCTGCTGCTTTAATTATCTTTCATTTAGCAAATTGACATTATAAAAATTTATTTTATTTTAAATATTTCCTTTTTAGTTTTGATCTATTTTAAATTTCTATGAAAATTGCACAATATTCAAAGATTTCTTAATGTACATTATATGTGAGGGCTGTCAGTTTGAATATATCTTCTACATTTCATTGATTTTATTAATATTCTGAAATGTCTTGATGTCTACAACTACTACAATGATTTCTTTTATGCAAAAAAAATACTTTTAAAATAATAAAAATAATAAACTTCTTTTGTAGTTGTTAAAAAAGTATAGTAGATAAAGCATGCATATTGTAATACAATTATAAATGGATATTAGTTGTTGCGTTAACAGCTATTTATTTATAGATACTATTATGATGCCCACTGTGTAATTATTAATAATTTCAATTCAGCATAATTTTACAGAAAATATTTATTGTGTATAATATAATAAACTGTACATTTAATATTTTGCCAACTGTAATGTCATTTATTAACAGTTCAGAAAACCAAAGTATGAAGTTTTAATAGAAATGGCATAAGACATTGTGATCTATTCAGGGGCATCAATTCACGCTATTTTATCACAAACCTCATACCTGTACAGAGGAGTAGGTATCAGGTTACCTGCTAAAATGGTGACTAATAAAATAAAGAAATGAAAAAAAAAATTAAATTTTAGATGTGTTAGAAATGCAGAAGTTTAATGAATTATAACATAGAGAAACAAATTACGCTACAGTACTATGTAATTAATACAGGCAGGAGTGTAACGAAGAGTATACAATACAGAAAGAATAAATAGTAATAATGATAAACATTACAAAAAAAACATGACATGGGATACAAAATAACATATGATATGGATTTTAGTATTAAGGGCAACAGAAACAATTGGCTGTCCATCCAAGTAGATGCAGAAGCATTTGAACACTAGGATCTAATTTAATGACTAAATTATCGCCATTCTCAAATTTCTTTAAAATAAATCAAATCTCGGTAACCATAGAAAAATTGGGACAGAGTGTAAAAATTAATATATCCATCTATACAAGTTATCAGAGCATTAAACATTTTTGGCATTTTTCCATATTTGAGTATTCATATTGCGGTTTGAAAATATAGCTAATCTTAAATTTTAAAGGCATTTTTTCATGAGATTTATGTACAAAGTGTATCTAGATTTCAGTCATAATGATTTGAAAAATATTTCTATGTAAAAATTAATAGCTAAAATTCTGAGAATATCACAAAAATAAAATTTAAAAAATGGCTTTCGAAAACAATTTAGTTTTTACAATTAAGGAAATATTAATATAATCTTCTAATTATATTAATAGAAGCAGAATCAAAATGTACAATAGAATTGTTTTTAAGACGGGTATTCAAAAAGCAGTCAGAAATAATGCCATGAAAAATAAAAACGAATATTCTCCTATGTTATGCACGATGAATTCTATATTTAACGAAATATTTAAGACTTTCGACACAATCTATCGCAAGCCTCCTTCAATCAATACAGCGGGAGTTTATTGTTTAAAGTGCACATAGTGCCCCTTCAGCAAAACTTCTATGATAAATGTTAATCCTCTCTTTAATTTTAAACTTAAAAATGTAAACAATAACATTTAAATATTTCCTGGAACAGACAGACTGCTTCATATCAATGTGTTATAGTAATTATTTCCTAATAAATTTTGCTGCTTCAAAAGCGTCTTATCACAATCAATTTAAATATAGAAATAATTTACCCATTGATATTAGATTTATATCTATCCACAATTAAAAATATTTAATACATTCTCAAAAATAGAACTTAAGTAAAAAATAGATATTATGCCATTAATTGATGCAATTAAAAAATTTAAATAAAATTATTTTAAAGTTAAAATTTTCAAACTAAACTAAATAATTTTTTCTACACAATTTGAATTGATAGTTTTAATAACATAACAGTTTATAAAAATAATTAGTCTCAGTTTTACATGAAAAACAACGATGTTAATGAATAAAAGATAAACATAATTTCTTGTTACGTCAATAAAGAAAAACCTATTCCGAATAAAATATTTATGTCTTCAAAAAAAATTTAAACATAAATTATTATTACTGTTGAAAACATATAAATTATTTGTCTATTTCACATTTGCTCAAAACATAATTACAGACTAAATACTAATATTTCTGATTATGATATAATGATGCTAATTACTGAAAATCTCTAATTATTCAGCCGTGATTTTTCTTCATTTAGAACTTAAAATTATTTTTATACATTAATTTTCATAAGTATTGTTAGTTTCAAGTAATAGAGGGTTCATAAAATAATTAACGACAACTTTAATTACTATACATCGTTTCGTCTAATTTATATCACAAAATCGACAAAAAAATATATAAAAACTTTTTAATTAGAATTTAATTGCTTTAAAAATAATGAAGCTTGAAGCTATATATTAAAAAAAAAGATAAAAACTACTATATAATGTCTCCCAAGTAATTGTTTTAACTTAGATTGGTATTGAAGTATCACTTGAATCCATTGCTAGTCATTTAAAAAAATACATTATTTTTTGTTGAATACTTTTGAAAACAAGTATTCAACAAAATAATCATTTAAAAGTATCAAAGCATTTCAAAAGTATCCATTCAAGATTAAATTCAACATATTCAAACAAACAAAAGTAATATTTATAAAAACAATAAGTTTACTTTTTTTAAAAAAAAACCAATGACAGTTTTATTTTACAAGCAAAATATTGAATTTAATATTTTTTAAATATTGAAAAGTGGTAAGAAAAATGAAGCTGCAAAATTGAAGAAGGATAAAAACTGCACCCATAATAATTGCATTAAATTATATAGAATTAAGATATTTCAATCCATTACTATTCTTTTAAAATACCACTTTAAAATACGATTTTTTTAAGCCACTCATTTAATAGATTGGATAAACAATACATTTACCCCATCCATCCTTTACTCACGCGTCCTTATTTGTGTGATTGTAAACCACGTTGGTGAAGAAAGAAGGAAAGAAAAAAATAACCTGCGTGAAATTCCTCTCAATCTTAGATATATAACATTTTATTAATTAGAATTTAACTGCTTTAAAATAAGGAAGAAACTTCATATTTAAAGAAAGATAAAAACTACTGTATAAGGACTCTCCAGCAATTGCTTGAACTTAGATTGGTATTGAAGTATCACTTTAATCTGCTACTAGTCATTTAAAAAACAAATCTAAAATGCATTTTTGTCAAAAGTATTCCAATAATAGTTTATAAAAACAAGCAATTTACTTTTTAAAACAAAACCACTGGCAGCTTTATTTTACAAGCAAAAGATTAAATTTAACATGATGAATGAAGCTGCAAAATTGAAGAAGGATAAAAAAATGTATATTATCTCCATAATAATTGCTTTAAATTATATAGAATTAAGTTATTTTAATCCATTAATAGTCTTTTCAGAATGCCACTTTAAAATAAGATTTTTCAGCATTCATTTAATAGATTGGATAAACAATACATTTACCCCAACCATCCTTTACTCATGCGTCCTTATTTGTGTGATTGTAAGCCACGTTGGTGAAGAAAGAAAGAAAGAAAAAAAATAAACTGACTGAATTTCTTTTCAATCTTTAACAGGTATGCTAATTCTAAAAAGCTATTTTTTTCTCCATTTCTACCAATTCCTTCTTTTACCACAGACCGAACCCATTGTGGATTTAAAATAAGCATTCTCCTGAATAAAAACCTTCTGTAAAGGGATTGATCGAGGGAAAAGACTGAGAAAATGAAGAAGAGACTGATGAAACTGCGTAGCGTAGATTAAATTGTTGTTTATATCAATTTAGGCAATTCACTCCCACATTTCCCCAAGAAGGAAACCAAAAATAGAACTTGGGGGAATGGGATACCAGGTATGAAAATCGAGCTTCATCTTTAAATCAACAGAAGGTTCAATTTTTTTTTTTTTTTTTTGCACTTTATTGAGTGTATCTTGCTAGCAGTTTAGATCTTTTTTAAAGACGCGCCGAAGCTTGATGAATGGGATTTTAGATAAGAAAGAGGGAGCGTACACAAATCAAAACGTGTGGAAATAATGCTTACATAGGTGTAAAAATTGTTTACTATGAAGTATTTATTAGTGAAACAAATATTAAAAATACAATTTATCGCTTGCAACTCAATTTGAATGATTCATAAAAGAATTATTTTGTAGAAGCGTTTAAACAAAATAATAATCCTGAAGTATTAAGAGATATTTTTGTATCTTCTATTCTTAAAGTATAATTAATTATATATTTATAAAATTAAATTTATTCTTTTATTATAAATAAACATGAGTGAGATTTTGACACGGGAATGTGAAAACAGCGATATACACGAAATAAATTGAATTAAGTCTTATTAAAAGCAACAGACATATTTGCTTATAAAATTTTTTTTAAAAAGTATAAATTAATAGAAATTTCTGGCATAAAAAAGAATGAAATAAATGATCATATAAAAATGTATATTAGTGGTTTTATACATTTGTTTTAAGTTATGGAATTGGCATCACCAAAGATGTGAGGGATTAAAATAAAATAGCATGGACTGACACAATTTGATAGCTAAAACTGGGAAAAACTGTTTTGTTCATGTTATGGATAACAAGCATATTGTAGAAGATTTGATTTTAGCAAATGATGTCAATGTTGTGCAGGACAAATATAAATAAATGCTTTTAAATATTATTTTGCATACTTAGTATAGAATTAGAAAAATTAATGCTGCTAATCACATTGCAAGAAATTAGAAGTTTTACTGTAATAAGACATTGCAATCAACTCAAAGTATCTCCAAAAGCTGATACTCTAACATTTGGCCTAATATATTCAATCTCTAGAAACAAAATAATTGATTAAATAATATTGCAGAAATATATAAGGGGTTTATAAGAATAGATAAGTTATAACAGGAATATATAAGTTGTTTTCAGCTCTTTTGTAAGCTTTTAATATATTTCTTTTAAAATATCTTTTGCACACTTTTCTGGGTTAGGTGTATAACCTTCCCTGTTTTATATATTCCACAATTACAAAGCAATCTCAAGAACGAAATTTCCAAATATTTTACTACATTTTTATCAGTACATTATATGATTTAAAGTGTTTGTTAATGTGTGAAGTTAATTTTCATATACATACCTAAAAAGCGAAAAGAAAATAGGTCTGCATTTTATTGTAATAGCATCAAACTCTAGTAGCAAATCATTCCAATATTGCAGTAAGCAAAGCATACTTCAGTATTGGACCGATAATAGATAATTTCGTGACACATTTTAATAATAACAAAACTAATTTCTGATATCATTATAATATATATGCTACATTCAAATAAAAAATGCATTCCAATATGTATTCTAATTCACGCCAAAGTGCTGAATACAAATCAAATCAGGGTTTTCTATAGTACGGCTTATTCCTTCGATAACTATATCACCTAACCAGATTGTTTAATATCTTCTCTGTGAAAGTAAGTTTGATTTATGATGGAAAAAAATGTTTTCAATGCATTTCAAGTTAAAAGCTTTATACTTACTAAAAGTTTTGTTAAAGGCATATTATATACCATTATAGAAATTTATATCTTTAATGAAACAAATTTTAATGTCTTCTTCTACATGTATACAGAACTTACAGAATTTGTGCGTTTCTAATATCACATTATTAAAAATTGGGAAGTAAGAATTAAATTTAAGAATAAATTGCATTTTGAATTAAAATATATTTTTACTACAAAAATGTTTCCCATATAAAAACTTCTAGTTTGCGTTTAGTCTTGCGTTTTCTTTTTTAAGAATTTGATCCTTGTTATAATTTTAATTTATATTGTTAATTACTTATCAGTATTTCAAAATCTTATATATACTATTAAAATCTGAATGAAATCTTTGGTAATTTCGTCAGAAATTATTGGGGAGTCTAACTCCAGTAATGAACGTTCCAGGAATTCTGCCACACTATTATCAAGTATGAGATTGCCATGTATTAGAAAGACATTTATATTCTCCCTTTCGTAGGCAATAAAGCAGTGTTTTCCAAAATTAACCAGTTAGAGAGCCAAAATCGGATATGCGCACTGCATTAAAGAAAAAATTACTATGGCAATCTCCTAAAGTCACGTCACTTACAAAGGTACCTATTGGAGTTATGGTGAATGATGAAAACATCACTAATGCCCTTTACTCGATCATTGAACACTCCTGACACTTGCACCTCCCTCGGCCTGATGGCCAATTGGCTAGCACTCTTTCCTTTGGTACCACATGCTTCAGGTTTGAATCCTGGAGATGATGTAGATGCTTATCAATGGTTCGGAATTTAAGTTAAACTGTAGGTCCAGATCTAATCAGCCTAAAGTGTGCAAAAGGACAGCAGAGCGACAAACCAAACCACACCTGCACCTCTCTTCACAGAATGGTATTTTCCTATTAATTGTTTTATCTCTAATAATTATTTAATGGGATAAAACTGCATGCAATACATGAAATATCCAAACCACTCCAATGATTAAGCGCATGTCATATTGCCTCCCCCTCCCTTTATTCTATTTAATTTGCAAAATTTACTTTATATTTATTTTGCAAATGTGGCAAATTTTGGAAACTTTACTTTCTATTTATTTTGCAAATTAGTATCTTATAAGTCGAACAACCTCTATCAGCAGTATCATTTTTTTTTACAATTTGTATCATACAAAAAAAAAAAAAAAAAAAAAGAAACTAACTACAGATAAATTACTTTCTATCCACTTCTCCCACAAAGAAATCTGACATCGGCAAGTGGAATGCGGCCTTATCAGGACAGCCGGGCAATAAGTCATTCTGGAGAACAGCAGAAATGGAAGTCGAAATCTCATTATCAACTTTCGCCGCTGGATTTATCCAGAACCTCTGCCGATCCGTTTCTTTTAACTTAACCTTTAGGTTTCCTGTCGTCAGATTTAGCAAGAGGGAGAAAGCTGACACACAGAATGATAAATCGACACACGCCGAAGAGACGAGATACTCCAGAAATCCTGAATTCCAGACATTTATTCTTGCCAATGGGAACCCCTATTCCCATTGGGAATTCGACTGACGACTTGATTGAGCACTTGAAGAGCATTTCCAAAGAGTCGGTGATTTTCGAACCTGCGTGGGTGAGTATATATATCTATACATGGAAGGTATGAATGGGTGTTTGTGGAAGGGGAGTGAATAGTAGTTTAGAGATATATGGCCAGTGCTGTATTGTGGATGGGTGTTAAAGTTTAATGGTAAATCAATCTTATCAAAGTTTATGAAGAAATATTTCGAGTTAATAATGTATTTATTACTGATAAACTTAATTTTAGATTTTGTAACTACTACTAAGCACATAAAATATTTTAAATGCAATAATATTGTATTCAAACAGTGAATAATTATGAAAGTACAAAATTGTACTTAAATATAATTTTAAAGTTAAATAATAATACATATACATTAAATAATACAGATTTAACAAAATATAAGTTTCTAATCAATGCAAAGTAATACAATTACTTTGTATTAGTTAGAAACTTATATTTTGTTAAATCTGTATATAAATACAAACAAATTTACCCATTTAAGATTGATGTTAAGAAGCTGCAACATTGTATAAAACTGTTTTTATTTCATGCAATAAATATTTACTAGGATAAAGTTTTCAAATCTCTTTTAATATCCGTACTACAGAACGGATCTATCCGTACTATTTACTACTTATCCCTGATTACTGATAAATTTAATTTTAAATTTTGAAACTAATAATGAATGCATAAACAAGTTTGAATTCAATAATATTGTATTAAAACAATGAATAATTATGAAAGTACAAAATTGTACTTCACATACAATTTTAAAAGTTAAATAATAATACATTTACATTAAATAACACAGATTTATCAAAATATAAGTTTCTAATAAGTATAAAATAATACAATTTCAAATACAAACTAGTTATCCATTTAAGACTGACTTTATGAAGACACAACATTATATAAACTGATTTTATTTTTCAATTTTCTAGGATAAATTTTTCAAATCTATTTTAATATCCATACTCTAGGAAGTTTCCCTGATTACTGATAAATTTAATTTTAAATTTGGTACTAATTATAAATACATAAATAAGTTTAAATGCAATAATATTGTATTAAAATAACGAATAATTATGAAAGTACCAAATTGTACTTCAAATACAATTTTAAAGTTATATAATAATACATTTACATTAAATTACACAAATGCAAATAAATTTCTAGTAAATACAAAATAATACAACTTTAAATACAAACAAATTACCCATTTAAGACTGATGTTAAGAAGATGCAACATTGTATAAACTGTTTTTATTTTTTTATTTTCTACAATAAATTTTTCAAATCTCTTTTATGTGCATAATATACAAAGCTTCCCTGTATACGAGAAAAAAATATTTTGTCACGCATAATTTTTATACAACGATTATTCCCCATAGATATCAGTAACAATTGAAAAAATTTATATAGCTATATTTCTATTCTATCAGAATGTAATTAACGTGTATATGAGCCTTTACATAACATAGCGTTACAAATTTCATGCACTGAGAAAGTAATAGTTTTGAACTGAAAACGTTAAAATAAATATTTTTATATATAAATATTCCCATTTGTTGTTTTTATTGTTTTCTTATAAGTACAAAAACTATTTTTTTTTAATTTCACGTCAAGAGGAAATGTTTTGATCTTTAATTGTTAAAATATAAGTTTCTGATTAATAATAAATTAATCCAAGCAATGATATTCAATAGAAAGAAATGTAGTTGTACCAGATAATTAAAAAAAATTACAACATTATCCCATCCATTTGATTGCAAAACATAATGCAGCAACGTAGAAAGTTTGAACCTTATTTCTTAAGTATTAATACTACTGCATAATAAAAATACAATTATATATATATTTATTAAAGTAAAAAATTTTTATTTTAGAATTATTTTATGAATCTATAATACAAATGTACTTCAAACAAAGTGGCCTATAAATTTATATTATATTACTGTGTCAAAAAGTAAAAACTAAGTAAGTTTTTAGATTGTTGGCACTGTCCTTGATATCTGTGTGAAATTTTGCGTCAAAATATTAATTAGTGATTGAGATGCTAAAATTTCACACATGTGTCAAGGACAGTGCCAATCTAAAAAAAAGAAGAAAAAATTGAAATACCAATTGCCCCGGGAAATTTAACTTGAAAACTGTTCTTACTTTTTGGACACAATAATATATATTGCTATTAAAATAGATTATAAAGTTTAGAAGATTAGGAATAATAATAATAAATTGTTTTATAATGATCTTATCACCCAAATTGTAAAATTGATCTTAATTTCAAGCTTGTAATTATGTATAATAATAATCCTTCACAAATTTTGTTTACTTTTGCATTATAAAACTTAATGAATGTATGCATTTTATATTTATATGCGCAAAAGACCAAATGTATTTTCACAAAGCATTGAAATAAATCTGTTTAAGTAAATTATGTGTTTATGTAAATTTTAACATTTTATTTGGTTATTATTATATTCCAGACACAATCAATTATATTTTAATAATAATGTGATAGTAATGATAATAACCAATAATGAAAACTATAATTTCTAGAAAAATTATCAAAGTGTTTTTAATAAATATTTTAAAGATATTTTATAAATTCCAGGCTCTTGCATTAAAAGGGCTGTTAATTTTTTAAATGAATGAGCGTAATTTTATTCAATAATATGTGAAATTCATACCGCATGTATAATACGCATTATAACAAATGAAAGTTTTAAAACTTTTTCACGAAATTAAATTATGTTCGCTGTTAATTTGCTATAGAGCATTATTTACTATTAAAATAATTAAAAAATTCTAAAGCCTAAATAAAAAATAGCTTTTGAAATCTCTATGTGAATTGTTTTCAAACAAATAACTTAATTATATAGACACAGAAAATTTGGAGAAAAATAAAAACTATCTTATACTGGATCTATTATTTAATATATCCAAAATATATTATTTATGGGATTTGTCTTATAATGTTTATTTTATACGTGTCTATTAGTTTTTTAAAACTAATTGAATAACAAAATTCTGAAACTTTAAAATCATGTCTAACAAGTTTAAAAATTTAGTACTAGACGTAAACAAGAAGAAAACTAGATACATAATTAGATATATAAAATAAAATCTAAATCTGGAATATAGTCACATAAAATTAGCTTAGAAATATAGTAATGGTATGTATAAAAACTATCGACATAAAAGGGATATTCCAAAGATGAGCTATACTATTCTACAAAATTTACAAAAATGACAACATTTGTTTTTCAGAAATATTACAATAAAGTTAAAATTAAAATAAATTTTTTTATTTAAATAAAATAATAATATTTTGTGTATTTCTGTAGAGTATACGAAATATTCATATTGATTATTGTCCCAAATGAATTAAAGCCGAGACTTGTTCATGTACATCGTATCTCATGGGATGAAATATTTTCAAGGCTTTCTTGAAAACTCTGTTTATAAACACTGAAATTTTTGATATTTGTTTTTCTGATGAGAGAATACTCTCCGATATTTGGCACAGTGGGATAAAAATTCAAAATGCTGTATTAAATATATAATCTCAAGTTTGTGAAATTATATTGCAACTCAAACCAAAATATTTAAAATTATATGTTTAAATATAAAAATTAAAATATTTATAATTTAAAAAGAAATTTTTCTAGAATATGAAATTTAAGGGTATTTAAAAAAAAAAAAAAGATGCCTTTTCTGATTGCCTTTTTCCTTAGATCATTTCTGTTAAAATTACGTTACTTTACATTATCATCTTTTTATGCAGATAAATATCATAGGTAATTACTTTCTTTTCATCAAACTATAACGTGAATGTCTTAATTGCTAAGGTAAGTAAATATATGATCGCAAAAAATTTTTGGAAAGAAAATTCCATAAACCATATTTTGTCCATGCATTAACGCTTAATTATTATCATCGAAAACGCTTAGTCGTTGATTTATAAATATATGATGATTTTGCATTATGGGATAAGGATATAAATTTTAAAATATATTTATGGAAGCTGATGATTCATGAATATAATCTTGAATAAAGAACAGCTTTTTTGCCACAAAGCAATTTTAAAATTAGTTTGTAATGAAAACAAATAGTTATAATATGTTAAACTTAAAAAAATATATACATAAATTTTGAAAAGTATAGACAAATATGAGTAATTATGTTTCCTATTTTCTCAGTCTAGACGAAAATAATAAGAGTTTTAAAATCAAAGTTTTCTTATATTAAAAGCAAAGAAATTGGGAGTATTAAAATAAAAATTCTACTTACTGATAATTTAAAAGCATTGAATTTACTCAAGTTTTCTTATTTACCTTGTTTAAATGATAATTTACCATTTAAACTATTGTGCTAATTTGAAAATGGGTTTTTTGTTTTTAACTTCTATTTTACTAAAAACAAGTAAATATACATTTTTATGTATACCAAATTAAATCAAACATTTCGGAAAGCAAAATTTTTAACAGAGTATGAAAATGGTCTTTGATAAGTAAAAAATAAATAAATAAAAGGTACATGTATCATACAATAATTTCGTATTCAAGTAAAGCCTTACTTCTATTCGAATTCAATTCTGTTCTTTCTTTCAATTTGACATCAATACATAACATACGAGATTCAGACATAATATGAGCCTACTTAAGTATTTCAAAGGAGGTACAATTGGGCTGAATGAATGAGCGTAGTGAAATCGTAAAATAGCTCTGCATTTGAAAAATGGGTGAAATTTTATTTAAAAACCGAACAGTTTTGTTGGTCATCCATTATATTCTTATAACACAGTAATAAGTCGATGAAATGTTATATTACTTTATGCCGCTAGTCTTTTCATACAACCGAAACTGTTTTCAACGCGGTAATGCTTTGCCACATCAAGAATTTTCAATTTCTACTGATATTTTGTCGCCTTTAAAGATTTTGAGACCAGATAGATCGTAATATTACTTCTGAGAAAAACAATTGGAGGACTGATAAATAGGTGCGCATGACGATCGTCTTATATTTGAAAATGGGTATAAATTATTGAGGGTGCAAATCATTATCATACCTAGGCATTTACATAACCATTAGAACAGGTTCAACGAATTATTGATTGATTCACTATATGCAGCTTTATTTTCAGAATAAAAACAGTTAATTACTCTTGTTTGAAGTATTACTAAAAGAGTGTTGTTGTTGTTATCTATGGCTTTATTGGAACTCAAACTATACAAATCTGGCCACTTACCGTAAACAAAAATTAAATCAAAATTATAAAGGGAAAAGACCAGGCATTCTTAACAAAATCGGCCAAAAAGTCTCAACTTCTTTTAAAATTAAATGTTTTAAGGATAAAAATTTAAAAAGCTAGATGCACCATAATAAAAGTCTGTGCTATCAGGACATTTTTTCTCTACCCTTACAATAAAGAGTACACATATCATCCTTCTGTTGTAAGTTAGGGTCCAGTCCCGAGCAAGCAAGGACAGGATATGAATAAGCCTTTATTCATAAATCATAGTTCCCAGGCCAGATTTTGGCCAGATGTTCAACCAGACAGTCGTTTTTAATCAAGTCTCTTTGCGAGTTTATCCACTAAATTATTTCCAGTCATCCCCGATTTTTTCCAGATTTTTCCTTTGGTGTTAGATTATAATTCACTAACATACGATGACTTAATTTTGGCCCCGTATATTTCTTTTAAAAGAATCAAGAGTGATAGAAACTTCTGTTCCTTTTTTCTTTTACCAGATGATCTGTTGTTTAGTTTCCATCTATTCTATCATGCGATGGAGTCCATTGGAAAATGATGCATTTACTATTTCCAATAAGTAACTTGATATCTTGTTTTATTTTTGTTACAATTTTGATTTTTGATAATTAAGGGCTCAACATCATCATACGTCATGAAACTATACAAAAAATTACATTCTCTGTGTGGGTTAATAAAGCCATGCTTGTTAATTGACCAAGTGCAAAAGTTAAACTGATGCTTTTCTACACTTCGCGATTCAACTCTTCAACTCTGATAGATGGCGTTAGGAATGATGGAGAGTATTGTGATTTAAAAATTGATATTTATCGAATTTCTATTCAATTTATTTATTTTCTTCTTGAATCATTCTTTTTTTTCAATTCCTTCTATTGGCTCACACTCTCCCTATATATATCTTGTTCAAATTTTCAATTGTTAATAAAATACCCTTTATTCATCCACTCAAGTTCAAATACATTTTTTGAACTTGTAGTGGATGACACTAGATGTGTTAATTTAGTTTTTTTCAAATATTAATTCAGTAATTAAACTTAATTAATTAATTTTAAAAAATTTTTAGATTTAAGTTGCATATATCTACCAATAGATGGCGCCAGATAAACTTCAAAAAATGTATGAAAATTATTTATAAAGGACTTTCTGCAATATAGTAAAAAAAAGTAGAAATTGACTTAATTTTTTTTTTTATTACTTGTTTTGTCTTGATTTAAATGATATTATAACTCTTTTGTCAACAAATGTTTATTAAACATTTCATTTACATAATCCCTAAATTCCTAAAAGTTCAACTTTGTCGAATTCAGTAATACGAAACATAAAAAATGCAAGACAAAAAAGTAGAATATATGCATATTTTATAGTTCGATGTCTATTTCTTCTTACGAGTTCATCTATTCTTTTTGCGTGTTGTTCTCTGTTCCAAAAGAAATACTCTTTATCTGGTTTATTTTTCGTGGAATGTCGTGAATGTTCTTTCCTTAGATTTGAAAGCGTCCATGTGTGAAAGCGATTTCGTTGCAGTTGTGCGAAGTTGTTGTAGGATTTCAGTGAATGTGAAGTCACTTCAAATAAAATGTGGCATATGATCTGGAAAAGGTTAAAACAAGCATGAATTTAAAAGTTTTGAAATATTTACCTTTTGGATTTGTAACTTAAATAACAACTTTTTTTTTTTTTTTTTTTGGTTATCTGATAGAATAAATGATATAAAATGCAAAAATATTATGATTGATGATGTTCAGCCTCTTAAATTATTTTCTGTCAAATGTATTCCGTTTAGGTTTAATTTTATACAATTTAAAATATGAACTTACTACTAATATACTAATACTTACTAATTTAATAAGAAAAAACATATTTTTCGTGTATATGATTAAAACACGTCTTTGCATTAGTTATATTTAAACAATAAAAAATACCTCATATTAAAAAATATTTCAGCAATTTAAATTGAAAAATTATTTAACTGAATTCTTTTAATTACTTTTAAAACTTTAATTGGTTTTTCTTGTGTTACATGGATATTTGTAGTGATTTGGAATTCTCTTTAAACCGTAGGCCCCAGTCTAATATGACTGTAACACGTTGACAAACCTATCCCATAAAAGGCCTATAACGTACACATTTCTTTCAGAATCTGCTAGTAGACAGATAGCCATGGTTAAAACATGGCTGTATTGGAAGTTTGTTAGTTCCTGTGTTACATTTACTATTTAAAATAATTTGCTTTAACTGAAATTGTTTCAGAGCTATGATATTTAAATACCTTTTAAATTTATAGCTTTTTTCCTTCTAACCAAATTTTATAGTTAAATTAAAATGCTTAATTAAATTTTAAATACAACGAGTAAAAAATAATTCGAACTAATATATAAAATACGAACTAATATATTAAATATACTAAACTAATATATATATTATTTTAAATTAATTCCATGTTTCTATCGTTAATTTTTAAGCTATAAAAGTTATCTAAAATAACTGTTTTCTTAAATGATAATAAGCATATTTTATCCTAGTAAAAGTGAAGAGAGTTATTAAAAAAACGGACAATGCATCTTAACAAGCAATGAAAGGAATATAAAATAGGAACTTATATTTTAATTAAAGTAATTAAAGGTTAATTTCTTTATCGATTTAGATATTCTGTTAATATGATTTTTAATCAATATTTAATTTCAAAAAATTGATATTCTGATCTGATTGTTTTTATTTTTTTAATACACAATCAAAATAACCAATCAATACAAATCAAATTTTACTTAGCTAATGTTTTTTTTTCCTTTTTGTAAATTTTGGCAATTTACTTTTTCTTTCAAATTCTTCTAGGAACCTTTATCAAAAACAATAAGAAAATATTACATAATGTATATAGTTTATTACCTTAAAATTCATTGTAAAATATTGATGCTAATTATTTTCTATTTTTAAAAATATAAAAAATTAATGTAATTGTTCTTTATAACAACATATTCCATATTTTGTGGAAATTTCTCAGATAGTTTTTAAGAATTAACAATATACGTACTAAATAGTAAAATATTATAGTTAATAAAAAATTTCAACGTTTAAATAATTTTTCTAACGATAACAAAACGTAACAATTATAAAATAAATTCATTTATATTACATCCACACATTTGTATCAATTCATAAATATTAATTTTATATGGAATTATAAGAAGGTTTTTAAGTTTTAAGTTTTGTACATGGTTTAATGTTTAGGTCATTATCATGTATGTATACAACTATTAGCAATTTATATAATTTGTTGTAGGCTGAAATTAGAAGTAAGCATAAATTTTTCATGATTTCATCTAGAAAATTTTAAAAGCATTTAATAATGTTTGTATTTAAATTATAAGATGTTAATATAATATAGTATATGTATATATTATTATAAGTTTTTTACATGGTTTAATGCTTTAGGTCATTATCATGTATGTATTCAACTATTAGCAATTTATATAATTGATTGTAAGCTGAAAAATAGAAGTAAGCATAAATTTTCACGATTTCATCTAGAAAATTTTAAAAGCATTTAATAATGTTTGTATTTAAATTATAAGATGTTAATATAATATATTATATGTTTATTTTATGAAGATTTAAACATTTATCATATGAAACATTGTGGCTTCGTGACATAGATTTGTCTTCCGAATTTTCATTATATTTACCAATTAATATATTAGAGTAATTATTAATTGTGTTATGAGGTTTGGCATAATGTTCAGCTGACCATAATTAGTTATTTACAGCTTCGATCGTTAATACTGTTTCATTAAAATTTAAGTATCCAGTACTTAGTGAAATTAAACTTAATCATCATTGCATAACTTAAAATTTATATGGGTATATCATGAATTACTTAATTCAAAAATAAATATTTTTTGTATTTTTTTTTTTTTGTTATAATGAATGGTTTGTGTTCTGTAAGAAAACCTATTATATTATAATAATAATAATTATTATTATTTACTTTAGTTTCCAAACAATTTGTGGTTATAGATGTTTAACATTAAAATTATTCATCTGATTTAAATTTTGAATTAAAAAACTCATATAACTTGAAATTTTTTTCTGAATATGCAAAATTAGAATGACATTTGTGAACTGAGGTGAAAATTGAATTATAAATTTAATTAAGTAAATATAAACTTTATATTGCTTAAAAATAAAAAAAAATATGTTAGTAAAGTATGAATTTGAAATAATGATGAAATAATTTCTTAAGAAAATTTAGTAAATTAAAATTATTTCATTTCATTTTTAAATCAGAAAAACATTCAGTGAAATATTACGTTTGATTAGTTACAGAACTGTAGATAAAAAAAAATGCATTATAAAATAGCATTTTAATTATTAGAATAATTATTATAATTGCATTCATCTATTATTTATACATCATCAAAATTTAAACCATCGACTCGCCGAAATAATTATATTTATTGAATTTTCACTTATATACTAATAAAATTTGATTAAAAATATTCTTTATAAAGAAGGAATGAAGAAATAAACTACGAGCATTATGCTCTATATTAAATTAAACTAAAAGCAGAGCAAAATAATTATTAAATTATTGTTGATAAAACTATCCGCTTAAATAGAAAAGCAAATTTTTATATATTGTCTAAAATTCTAACATCGGTAAACATGCTGGCAACGTGTTTGATTAAAAAAATTGCAAGAGGCAATAGTACGTTTGATCAAAGCCCGAATAATGAAGCCTTTATGAAAAACTTCCATGTCGATGTTGACATGGGTAAGAAATCAATACTTCGAGCAGTTCTTCTATTAGTTCGATAACAATGAGAGAAACATAAATAATAGAGGGCAATACATAAATAATAGATAATTAATATTTTTTATCTCAGATCACACATGTCTGAATATGTAATCCAAATTAAGTGTTTTTTTTTTTTTTTTTTTTTTTTTTAGAATTCATTCCGGACTCAAAACTACTCTCGTCGTCATCATTTATAATCGACTCAAAATGGGAGAAAAAATCAATACTAATTAAAAATATTGTAAAAAAAATCATAATAAACTAAAAATATTTTTTTGGATTTTTAAAAACAAAACAATGTATTCAAATTTAAAACAATCATTGCAAAATGAATGGTCGTGAAAGAATTTTTCCTTTTATGGACAAACACAATCAATTACAGTCTAGGTTCTAGCCAAACATAAGTACTTCAAACTTAAGAAGAAACAAATCCTTATAGAGATGAGACAAAATTGGTAAACAATATAAGCCTATGGATAGTTTTAACCATAGACATAATTGCATTATTTAACCATAGACATAAATAATCGAACTAACAACAGAGTCCATGTTAGTTTTTTATACCATAGGAAGTAATATAAGAATAACATGATCGCTAGCATATGGCCTAAACCGATCATCTATGATCAATAAGAAATTTATATCTAAATACATTTTTGGCTTACTATTGCTTTTTGGCTTATTCATTTTCCTGACTAGCGGGGATGAACCCAGAAATTTGCAAAATGGAGTTATTTTACTAATGGAGATGTACACTCCTCGTATGAATCACCATCACTTCTCCTTGTTTTTCAAAGCAGCGACTGTAACGGAGGAGTCATAGATTACAGCCTAGGTATTCTTACACGCTAATCGCTCACTTTATCTGCTTGGTGCAAACCAGACTTACTAAAAAGTTAATCACTTCATTCTTTATTAAGAAGGACTTTGATTTCAATAAAAGAAAAGTCAATATTAAGTTCTAAAATAAATGAAAGGAAAACTAACAATAAGTTATTATATAACTGTATTAAAAAAAAAAATGTATTTAATATTAAAGGGCTATTTTCTATAAAATGAGGAATGCATTATATTCGTTATATCGGGCAATATGCTTTAAAGTGGCACAATACAAAAATATTTTATGCATTTTTATATTTAAAATATAACAACACAATAGAAACACAAAAAACTACAAAACATTTTTTTTTTTGTAGCAATGATTATAAAATGAATTTTCCAATAAACACTTTATGTTCCTATCTTGACTAAAACAATGGATGCAGTCTCTCAATTCTAACCAAAAATAAGTAATTCCAACATAAGAGAAACAAATCCTTGTAGAGATCAGACAAATCGTTGGGCAATATAAGCTTATGGATAGTAAGGATCATCGAAATTTCCTAGATCTTGAGCACAAAAAAATGCTTGGAACAATAGAATCCATGTTATTTTTTTCTCCCGCCATAGGAAATCCTTCCCTAGTAGGAAAAATGCGTGATTGGCAAGCCGCAAAGAAAAAAAGGCCCTGTAACAGGTACGAAGATAAAGAACTTCTTGAACCTTTCTGTCTTTCTTTATACTTTCCTTCGAGATCTTATCCCAGCCATTACGCAGAAGAAGATAATGTATTTTCTGAGCCTTATAGATATGTATTCTTTTTTTTTTCTTCCTTTCAGATCTCATTTCGTGATTGACAAAGGGGAGTATATTTACGTTAGTGGCATTTAGTTAAAGCGTAAAAGATTTTTTTATAACAGTAACTTTTAAATTATTAATCATTTAAGTTATTAGTAAACAATGACATAATACATTTTCCCAATATATAAATAAATATATCAAAATCATTAAAAGATATAGATTTTACATCCTCTTCCTTTGAAGAATAGTTGAATAATTTCAACTCGAATTTTATTTTAAACAAACAAGAAATCGTTATATTTTTGGTATTTAAATAAAAATATAACAGATTTTATAACATGAAAAACGTTATAAAAATAATCGTCTAAAATATTCTTCGTTATAAAAATAATCTATTACATTTATAGAAATAATTTTAGAAATTACACAAAACATTATCATTTATTTAATATCTTTCTGACGAAAATTATTAAATGATATAGATTTTATATTCCTTTCCTTTGCCAAAATAGTTGAATAACTTTTACTCGAATTTTATTTTGAACAACTAAGAAAACGCCCTCTTTCTTGGTATTTAAATAAAATAAAACACGTTTTATAACATTATATCTACGTTATAAAAATAATGTATCACATTTATGGATACATTTATAGAAATACTTTTAGAAAGTAAATAAAACATTATCATTTGATTGTAAATATATTATCGTATTTATTTGATTTAAATAAAGATTTAAATCCTTTTATAACTAACGTTGAAAATGAAAAGGATTATTTTTAATTAAATTATTTACTTCAGGCATTATATTCATTTCAGTTTAAGATAAAGAAAGTAATCTTTATACTTGTTGCTTGAGAATCAAAGTCAGTCTTTGACTTGATTATATTTTATTAAACAAAATTAATTCAAGTTTGAAGATTTCCCCTTAATGGTAGTTAAAATAACTGATAGAAAAATTAAACATCGGAGATAATGATATAATTAATAACATGCTAATTATATCATCTCAATAAGGATAAGTTTATAATTAGCTTTTTATTTTCTATTACAAGTGGACGATTATAAATCTTTATTTATAATAAATTGGATCTGTGGCAAAATATAAATATCTTTAGACATTGAAATATGGAATCTTACATGAATTTTTAGGGTAATTATAAAAAGAAATTAAATGTATGCCAGATATTAAAAAAGATTTTAATAAAATCATTTTCTTTTTTTTTTCAACGTTAATCAAATTCCCGTTAATTTATTAGGATACAAAATCGATAGAGTTAGATAAATATATAAATATGAAAATATATGTACACGAATAAAAAAACATTGGGTTTGACTTAATGACATTATGTGATTAAACATTATTTTGTACTTTTTTTTCACGTTGAAATTATCTTTGTATGTTCATAAAGTTTGATGGGAATTTTTGGAAGCTGAATAGCTACCAAAACATATTCCTTTAGTAAAATTATTTAATAAAATTTGAAGTGCATATATATATAAATATATATATATATATAAACTATGAATTTCAGCAAAATACTAAAAAGAAATGTCTAGTGTGTTTGAAATAAATATAAAAAATATAGTACATAAATATAAAATAATTAGCTTTTAGTATTTTGTACAACTTTTTTCACATTGGAAATATATCTTTATGTTCATAACGGTTGAAGTGAATTTTTATAAGCTGAAAATCAACCAAAACATATTTCATCAGAAAAACTATGTAATAAATGTTATATAAATACTATGAATTAAAAAAAAAAAAAATATTATAAAGAATGTTCTAATGCATTTAAAAAAGTGAGGGAAAGCAAATTTACATAACAAATCATTCTTAAGAATTTTTAGAATATATTTATAGCGTTTAATAATCTAAATAGTGCCTTTTAATTTCTACGAATTTTTAATTCATATAAATAAATATCAAATTGTTGATCTAATTGCTATATTTAATAAAAGTATATATCAAATTCTAGACTTTTTAGCTTTTGAAATTAATTTTAAATATTTAACGACGAATAATTTGTGATTAATTTTCTCTCGACCTTATGCTTAAATGCTATCTCCTTCTTTAATATCGATTGCAAACATAACCGTTTCTGCAATTTTGATAAATGTTGCAAGAACATCGCGAACTTTAAATGTCATCTCGAAGCCAAAGGCTCATTTGAGAGTCGGTTTATTTATATTAATGAAATTTCAAAGAGGGAAAGCATTTTCTTTCCTCTTCAAATGTCAGAAAGCTATTTGAATTCAGAAACGTTTTATTTGATTAGCACAAAATTGCATTAAGACTTCAGAAAAGAGATGAGGTACACAGAAAAGTATATCTCAATTCACTAAAACAAATAAGATAAATCCTACTTTCACTACAAAAAAATCCTATTAAATTAATGCATAGAATGTATTTTAAAGGATGTTTTCACTGGAATTTTGTTTTATAGGTTTGTTTTAAAAGTATATAATAGGACAGTATTGCATTGCAACTCTGTAATATTTAAACATAAATAAACTTATCAAGAAATAATTTTCCACAGTGATTATTATGTTAAAATAATTTTAAATAAGCACAATAAACTTTTCAGAATTAACTGATATTATGTATCATTATAATATCGTTTTGAGAATTATATCTAATAATAATATATCAATATTTTTTGGATAATTATGTCTAATTATAATGTATCAATAATATATTTGAGAATTATCTCTGATTATAATATATTAAAAATATTTTTGAAAATTATGTCTAATTATGATATATCAATGATCTTTTGAGAAATATTGTAACTTGTTAAATAAAATAAATGTTCTTAATACATTATTATCAAATAAGGATTAAACTTAACTTAATAAACATAAAATATTTAAAATAAAAATATTAGTTAATGTATTTATAATAACACTAACTTTAAATAGGAAATTGGCTATAAATTTAGACATTAATAAAAAAAAGTAAAAATAATCTGGTATAAAAATACATACTTATAAAAAATTAAATCAGTTAATAGTTTTTAAATACTTATAATACATCGATTAAATAATTATCGTTTTATATACATTGTATTCATATCTTGATTTATTAAACAGTAATAATTTATTGAATTTTTAGTGGGTTTGGTTTTTAGGCTCCGCTTTCTTAAAGGAGAAGAAAAATCATTGTTTTTATTTTTGTTTCAACACATTGTCTCTAACATAAAATAAATTTTTATTTAATAAATGGAATAAAATAATTATAGCCTCAGAAATTTAATTGACTTTTATACCTTCATTAAGATAAAAATAAAACTCAATCTTATTTATTATAAAAATAAAATTCATTGACTTGTAAGAAATATAGATGCTACTTGATAAAAAAATAAACCATTTAGTATAGATGCATCTAGAGTAATTTTCATTGATCACTTTCCAACTAACTGAAGAAAAAAAAGCAGAATTTTTATTGGTTCACATTTAAATTCAAGCTATCATTCATTACAAGAAAAACATTAACATGAATACCCTAAAATAACTAGAGCAATTTTATGAGTTTGGGAAGTTTTTCTTTTTTTTTTTTTAACTCTTTATGCTTTATGTTCATGTATTTAGTTAAACTGGCAAGAATAACCGAGGGAAAAAATAAAGAAGGAAAGAAAAAAAATTAAATGCCTTTTCTGAGAAGGGAAAAAAAAAATAAAGAAACATTAAAAAAATAAGGCACAATCACGTAAAAAAATAAAGCACAAAAATTGCCACTCAGACCGAATCGCTGTAATTTCCAACATGTTACAGCATATTGAAAAGCATTAGGATACATAAAATGTGAAGTATTGCAACAGCTGCAGTGGCATGATTGGCCGCTTGCCAAGCATAGTTGGGAACATTTTTGTTGGAACCTATACCACTTTAACAAATTTCTAGTTTTGATCTTGTTTTGTTTTGGGGATGGAAGTTATTTCTAGTTTTTATTTTATCGTTACTGATTTTACACTCTGAAGAAAGAAAAATAAGATAAAAGTGGGTATTTTTTAAAGAATTAAACGTGTCCTCGATGTTTGGTGAATTTATCTTTTGCAATCAGTATGAATAAATGTTATTAGTAAAGTTTTAAAGATAAACAAAGCATGATAATGATCACATGCTTAAGATATCCCAGTATGTGATCATTATCATGCCTTGTTTATCTTATGCAAAGTTATGTGTATTAAAAAATAAACATTTCTGAAGAAATATTTATATTTTCTTCCTTTTCTATAGTATAATGACACGTAATTTGCCGAAAAAAATGATGCGTATAGTACAGGAAAAATATGTAAACTCATGAAATTTTATGTAATTTTGCAATGTATGATAATTATCACATGTTTAAGATATCCAAGTATATCTGAAGCATGTGATCGTTATCATGCATTGTTTATATTATGAAAAGCTATGTGTATTAAAAAATAAGTATTTGACAAGATATACTTATAATTGTTTCTTTCATTTTCTATGGTTTAATGAAATGTAATTTGTCAAAAAAAAAAAAAAAAAAAATATTATAATACAGGAAAAAAAGAATGTCATGATATTTTATGTAACTTCATAGGATGTATTTCTAATATTAAATAACACTATGCATACTTATGTAAAAATTAGTATTTAAAGAATTTTTGATGATTAATACTTACATTAATATAACAAATTATTCATATTGATAGCTTTAATACACTGTTTTAATAACTATTACATGTAGATTGATATTTAATTTCTATTCCCCAACCCCAAAGGATCCTAGGAATGGACTTAGGAAATTTTATGAAATTAGTGACAGAAAATTAGTATCGTTAGTTTTAATGATCTCTAATTGTTTCTTAGATTTCTCATGTGAATTCATGGAATAAATCTCATTATTAATCACAATTGTGAATACCAGCAGAAAAAAAAAGAAACCTCCTATCACATAAGAATTTTATATAAAAATACTGATTTTTTTTATATATTTAAGAGATTTTAGCAATAAAATTTGAACTTTTTATAATTAATTATGTAATTCCTTATTTAAGGTATCCAGAAAAAAAGAACATACATTGTTATTGTATAACATTTAAATTGTTTCTAATATAAGCTGTTTGATTTTATTTTATATATTTAACAAATTATCCTGGCAAGAAGGGACCTATAACTTCATGAATTCATTTTACTGACAAAGTGAATTCGTATTATTTATTTACAGATGAAAAGGTTCCTGTTACAAACGACATTAAGTAACCCTGATTAACAGATTTATTATAAAGATCTAATATCAAGAATTTACAGACATTTTTGTTCTAGTGTAAAGACATACAAAATAAATTTTTGTTTGCATAAGAAGGCTGGTTTACAAAGATTACCACGCGTAACAAATTTGTTTCAAGTTTTCGCTTGCCTGGTAACATTTGTGGAAATCATTCTTAAATCTATGCCTCGTTATTGCGCGACATAGAAGCGTAAGCAAATTCTTTTATGGTAAGCAATTGCAAATGATATTTGCAAATGTAATTTTTGTTATGTCTAACAAAACTGTGCTGTATACATTATAAGAATTCCTGTCTCGTTTTTTTATATATATACAAAACACTCAATAGAACATTTGTGTGCATGTGTTCTGTTTCAAAACGATTTGTTTTTGTATATTTGATTTTTTTACTTTATTTTGTAATTTTGTTTTGCAATTTTAATTCCTAAATATGCTGTAGAATTCCTTATTTATCGTGTCTTTAAGTTTTTTTTTTATTCTGTTTAAGAGGAGTTTGTTAATTAAAAAAATATGATTAACAATTTAAAAAATTGACCAATAATAATAAATTATTAAAAAAATCATAAAGTACACTTAAAAATACATTTAAATAAGTTCGACTGAATAAAGTTTAATTAAAACTAAATATTAATTCTATATTTAAATTCAATATCCAAACCGCACTATTAAATAAATAAATATAGTATACACTTTAAAAACATTAAATTAAAAATTTCTTAAACAAAAATTCATTTTTGTAAAATTAACTGCTTGTAAATTTTAATTCATATTCACAAACAATAAATTAAAATAATATAATATTTAAGTACTTCATCTATGACTGCATAATAACAGTGAATTCACTTATCGAAAAATATCATTACATTTTTTAATATCTTATTGTCTCTTATTTATGTACTTTGGACATGTATTTAGTTAAGGATTAATTAAAATCTGCAGTGTTTCTAACACAATAAATTCTGTTCAATGTTCTGTAAATTTTTTTTTCTGGTTAATTTAACTAATTTATTTTTTTAATAAGAAAATATTTTTTATGTTTTTCATAATTTTTTTCTTGTTCTTTATTAAAAAGTAAATATTTTTGTACTGTAAATAGTAATTAAGAAATATTAACAAAAAACATAGCAAACAAATTGATGACTTTGAAGTCGAAATAATTATAATTTTTAATTTGTTTGTGTAGGAAAATTCTAAAGAAAAAAAGAGATATAGTAATATTTATTTTGCAACAATTAAACTTTTTTTTTCTGTGTTTCTTTTCAATAAAATTAAAGTTTTCTGTTTTAACAGGGTAAAACATTTTTTTCATAACGATAAATATAATTAACCTAAATTCGGCGATTAAAAAAATGTTTGATTTTCAAATGAGCTTTCCAATATTAAAGAACTAACAAAAATTAAAAAAAAATATATTATTGCTTTAATAAACAAATTAATGATAAGATAAAAATATTATTTTAATACTTAAACGACTAAAAATTATGAAATTTCTGAAATTCTTAAAAAAAAAAAATCTAATTTTAGATCAACATTTGAAAAATTGATTATATTTCAGTAAGTAAATTTAAATACATGATTGATTTTTAAAAGAAAATGTAAATATTTGTAGGAACAAAGTATGTTTAAAAAAATTGTTAGATTGGTAGGCAGGCAGACAATCTTTAATTGCACAACGGCAGGTTTTGGCCATGTTGAGTCACAGAATTTTTAATAAAAGTTAAAATGCTTGGCAAGAAAGTTAAAATTTATGAATTGAATAAAAGACTATTGCCAAAGCATCAATGTTAATACCGAAGAAAAAAAATACATTAACGAATTTAGTTAAAATCATATTGAAATAAAATGAATGTGGTCCGGTTAAACTACTTAACAGTGAAGTTGATGAAAATTGCAGGTTTAGAGTATGCCTAATTCTGGATCGGATTCATGCCTCTCACCTGTGCCATCAACTGTGTATTGTTCTCCCTGCTGGTGTCGCTTTTTCTAACTCTCTGTTGATATGGATACATATTTCATATGATTGTATGGAAGACATATTTTTAAATAACATTGTGTGGTTTGAATTAACCTAGCCAGTAAAAATCATGCATGACGGGCCAAGTCAGACTTCTACCTACGGGTGATCCATGAACAACAGAGTCATTCCCCTCACCCTCTATCCATGGGACCACATGGGTACTTTCAGTTGATCTAGATGTTGCTGTCAACCAAGTGGGATAAAAATAACAACAGCATGGTTACACACTATCTTTAGTTGCTTTAAAATCTGATAAAAAATTTAAAAAAAAAAAATTACAATAAACTTTAAAAACTTTCTGAGTATTCTACAAATAAATTGTTGTTCATTTTTAATCAAGATGAAATTGTATAGTTTTAAATTAAACATATGCTTCAATACATCAAACAACAAAGAAAACTCAAATAACAAATGTAAAGATTTCCTCACTGAAACTTGATTAAGATCTCCTTTTTCCCAAAAAATGTTTTACCCGTCCACGGATTTAAAATACAAGAAATAAAAAACCCTCTGCCATTTCAAAATGCTCAACTCGAATCAAAAAGAATATTGAAAGTCCATTGCCGTGATTTATGATTTGCAGTAAAAACTAACGCAGGAAGTCTTTTCACACGTGACATTGCAAAATGATCTTCTATTTACCAACCCCTTCCTTCGACGAAGAAATCGAGAGAGAGCCAGGAAGAGAATTGATAAAAAAGTCACGCTCTTTTTTATCTTCTTTCGTTACCTGATGCCTTCACCGCCATTTTAGAATAAGCATTCAAGGCACGGAAGTTGTTTTGGTTTTCCTGCTCATCATTTATATTACGTGTAGGAGCTTACAAATCAGATTTGGACTTATCGTTTTGTGCATTAGCACTGCATTAAAGAGGCCAAGCAGAGTGGATGGACATGCTATGAAATCACATAATATCTGAACACATAGTGAATTGGTAATAAACCACTTAAAAGGATTTTTTTTAAATTTGGTTAAAGTAATATTCAGATAACATTAAAATTTGAAAGCAAAAGTGCAGTACAAGAAGTGCAAATGTGGTTACATATAAACTTCAAAATAAGGAGCCTGATGGTCGTGCGGCTAACGCTCGGTGACACATGTTAAATTTTCTAATTCCGAGGTTCCATGAATGCTTGTAGTAGTTTTAATCCACTTTAAACCATAGGTCCCTGTCGAATATGATAATAGAGCATTGAGCGTAGGGGCTGACAACTCTAGCCTATGAAAGTCAGTGTCACGGGACAAAGTCAGTCTTCTACCTACGGGTGTTCTATCAACCATAGACTGCCCTCACTCCTTTTTCCTTGGGATCACAGGAGTTCTTGGACTTAATCCAGATTTTGCTCTCTACCAAGTGGGATAATAAACAACAATAAAATACACACTTAATTTTAGTTGCTTTCTTAAAAAAAGATAAAACTTTACAAATATTCTGAGTAATAAATTTTTGACTATTGCTGGTCAGGATGAAATAGTCTAGTTTTAAATTAAACCTATATTTCAATACATCAAACAACAAAAAACAACTCAAATAACAAATGTAAAAATTCCCTCACTGAAACTTGATTAAGTTTTCTTTTTTCCCAAAAATGTTTTGCCCGTCCACTGATTTAAAATACAAAATACAAAAAAAAACCCTCTGCCATTTCAAAATACTCAACTCGAATCAAAAAGAATATTGAAAGTCCATTGCCCTGATTTATGATTTTTGCAGTAAAACTAACGCAGGAAGTCCTTTCACACGTGACATTGCAAATGATCTTCTATTTACCGACTGCGTCCTTCGACGGCGAAATCGAGAGAGAGCCAGGAAGAGAATTGATAAAAAGTCACGCTCTTTTATCTTCTTTCGTTACCTGATGCCTTGCGCCATTTTAGAATGAGCACTGAAGACACGGAAGTTGTTTTGGTTTTCCTGCTCATCATTTATATTACGCGTGAGCTACAAATCAGATTTGGACTCATCGTTTTGTGCATTAGCACTGCATTAAAGAGGCCACGCAGTGTGGATGGACATGCTATGAAATCACATAATATCTGAACACATAGTGAATTGGTAATAAACAACTTAAAAGGCATATTTTTTTAATTTGGTTAAAGTAATATTCAGATAACATTAAAGTTTGAGCGCAAAGAAATACTAAAAAGGCAAATATGGCTGTATGTAAACTTTTAAAATAAGGGGCCTGATGGCCGAGTGGCTAGTGCTCTGGCACTCGTTACCACATGTATCGGGTTCGAATCCCGACTGTGTCATAAATATTAGTAGTGGTCTATAATCCACTTTAATCCATGTCTAATATAATTGTAAAGCGTTGGCTGTAGGCCTGAGGACCCTAGCCAGTAAAAAGTCAGTGTCACGGTACCAAGTCAGACTTCTACCTTCGGGTGCTCCCTCACAACGGCAGCTGCCTCCGACTTCCTCTTCCATGGGAATATGTGTGGACTTAATCTAGATGTGTCTGTCTACCAAGCGGTATAAAAGAATAACAACATGGTTACACACTTCCTTTTAGTTGCTTTCTTAAAAAAAAAATTAGATACAAAATTTAAAAAAAAATTAAAATAACAAATATTCTGAGTATTTCACAAATAAATTGTTGGTTATTGTTAGCCAAGACGAAAGAGTATAGTTTTAAATTAACCCTATATTTCAAATACATCAAACAACAATGAAAACTCAAACAACAAATGTAAAAATTCCCTCAGTGAAACTTGATTAAGTAATCTTTTTTCCCAAAAATGTTTTACCCGTCCACTGATTTGAAAATACAAAAGAAAAAAAAAACTGTTCCATTTCAAAATGCCCAACTCGAATCAAAAGAATATTGAAAATCCATTGCCGTGATTTATGATGTGCAGTAAAAACTAACGCAGGAAGTCCTTTCACACGTGACATTGCAAAATGATCTTCTATTTACCAACTGCGTCCTTCGACGGCGAAATCGAGAGAGAGCCAGGAAGAGAATTGATAAAAAGTCACGCTCTTTTATCTTCTTTCGTTACCTGATGCCTTCACCGCCATTTTAGAATAAGCATTCGAGGCACGGAAGTTGTTTTAGTTTTCCTGCTCATCATTTATATTACGTGTGGGAGCTTACAAAACAGATTTGGACTCATCGTTTTGTGCATTAGCACTGCATTAAAGAGGCCACGCAGAGTGGACGAACATGCCATAATCACATAATAGCTGAACACACAGTGAATTGGTAATAAACCACATAAAAGCATTTTTTTAAAAAAAAATTTGGTTAAAGTAATATTCAGATAACTTTAAAGTTTGAAAGCAAAAGAAATAAAAGAATTGCAAATATAGTTATATATCAACTTTAAAATAAGGGACCTGATGGCCAAATGGCTAGGCTCGATACCACATGCATCGGGTTCGAATCCCGTAAGGCCAAGGAAGTTTGTAGTGGCTTGGAATCCACTTTAAACTGTATATCTTTGTCTAATACGATTGCAAAGCTTTGGGCGTAGGAATGACAACCCTTTCCCGTTAAAAGCGAGTATCATGGGCCAAGTCAGACTTCTACCTATGGGTGCTCCAGCACAACAGAATCTTTCCTCTCTCCCTCTTTCCATGGGATCATGTGGCTTCTTGGACTTAATATATATATTGCGGTATATCAAATGATATAAGAAATAACATCATCAACAGCGTGGTTACACGCTTACTTTTAGATGCTTTCCTTAAAAAGTTAGATAAAAAATTTTTAAACAATTACAATAAACTTTAAAATATTCTGAGTATTCTACAAATAAATTGTTGTCCATTATTAGTCAAGATGAAAGTATAGTTTTAAATTAAACCTATATTTCAATACATGAAACAACAAAGAAACTCAAATAACAAATGTAAAGATTGCCCTCAGTGAAACTTGATTAAGTTCTCTTTTTTCCCAAATATTTTTACCCGTTAACTGATTTAAAATACAAGAGAAAAAAACTCTGCCATTTCAAAATGCTCCACTCGAATCAAAAGAATATTGAAAGTCCATTGCCGTGATTTATGATTTGCAGTAAAAACTAACGCAGGGAAGTCCTTTCACACGTGACATTGCAAAATGATCTTCTATTTACCAACTGCGTCCTTCGACGAGAGATCAAGAGAGAGAGGCAGGAAGAGAATTGATAAAAAAGTCACGCTCTTTTATCTACAATTTCGTTACCTGATGCCTTCACTGCCATTTTAGAATAAGCATTCAAGGCACGGATGTTGTTTTGGTTTTCCTGCTCATCATTTATATTACGTGTGTAGGGAGCTTACAAATCAGATTTGGACTTATCGTTTTGTGCATTAGCACTGCATTAAAAAGACCACGCAGAGTGGATGGACATGCTATGAAATCACATAATGTCTGACACACAGTGAATTGGTAATAAACCACTTAAAAAGCATATATATATATATATATTAAACTTTGTTAGAGTAATATTTAGATAACATTAAAGTTTGAAAGCAAAGGTAGGAAGAATTGCAAATATGGTTATATATATACTTAAAAATTAAGGCCTGATGACCGAGTGGCTTCAGGCTCTGACACTCTGGTACCACAGGTATCGGGTTCGAATCCCGGCTGTCCCAATGAATGTCTTCAGTAGTTTTGATTCCACTTTAAACTGTAGGTCACTGTCTAATATGACTGTAGATGTTGGGCAAGAGGGTTGTTGAGTGCTTCTAGGGTTGTAGAGGGCTGACAACCGTAGCCCGTAAAAGTGAGAGTCACGGGGCCAAGTCGACTTTCTACCTACGGGTGCTAACTTCATATCACACCGTGGGCCCGTAATTTCTCCCTTTTCAGGAACCACACGACTCTTGGACTTGATCTAGATGTTGCTGTCTACGAAGTGGGATAAGAAATAATAACAACAACAACATGGTTACTCACTTCCTTTTTAGATGCTTGTTTAAAAATGAGATAAACATTTTTTTAAAAATACAATACATTTTTAAAATATTTTTGAGTATTCCACTATTTATAAATTGTTGATTATTGTTAATCAAGATGAAACAGTATAGTTTTAAATGAAATCCATATTTCAAATACATCAAACAAAAAAAAAAAAAAAAACTCAAATAACAAATGTTGAAACTTTACTAAGTTATCCTTTTTTTTTCCCTCCCAATAGTGTTTACCCGTCCAGCGATTTAAAATACAAAAAGAAAAACCTCTGCCGTCTAAAAATGCCCCACTTCGAATCAAAGAATATTGAAAGTCCATTGCCGATTTATAACTTGCAGTAAAAACTAACGCAGGGAAATCCACACGTGGTATTACAAAATGATCTTTCTATTTACCAACCTCGACGCAGAACTCGAGAGAGAGCAAGGAAGGGAATTGATAAAAAGTCACGCTCTTTTTTGTCTCCTTTCGTTACCTGATGCCTTCTCGCCGCCATTTTGAATAAGTTCAAGGCACTTGAAGAGTTTGGTTTTCTGCTTATTATTTATATATTACAAGTAGGAGCTACAAAATCAGATTTGGACTTATCGTTTGTGCATTAGCACTGCATTA